>VZQC01005703.1:128265-158731 GCA_009823505.1 Rhizomys pruinosus
TTTTTTTGAGACAGGTTCTCTTTGTAGCCCCAGCTGGCCTGGAACTCACTTGGTAAACCAGGCTGGCCTTGAACTCACAGAGATCCACCTGCCTCTGCCTTTTGAGTGCTAGGATCAAAGGCGTGTTCCACCAAAACTGAGGTGTTTTTTTTTTGTTGTTGTTTTGTTTTTTTTAAAGCCCATTTTTATTGAAGCTTTGTGTATTTCACACAAGATTTCTTAATAAATTTAGACCCATTCCCCTTCCTTGCCCCCATCCCCACCAGAGCTCATGCATTCTGCCAAACATGTTTTTCATCTTTCTCTTAGTCTCTTTTAAAATTTTCGATGCAGAAGTTTACTGTTTTGAGCAGTTCACCATTTCAGTCAGTTCTTTGACCCAGTATTATTTTTTATTTAATTTATTTTGCTGACATATACAAATATAAAGTTGTACATATTTATAGCATCACATGATGCTTCATGCTTATATACATTGTTTAAAACTTAAAACTGCCGAACACGTCTAGGTCGTTAAACATGTATAATTTCTTTGCAGTTAAAAATTCCACAGTTCTGAACAAAATTGCACAGTTCTTTCTTTGAGGCTTTTGAAGTGCACGCAATACCACATCTATATTGATCCTAGTGTAAAATTGTACACCAAAGCATCATGCTGTATGTAACCAACTTGCTATCCATTTATCAGTTTCATCCACATATCCCTTCTTTTCTTTATTATGTTCGGGGGTTCAGATTTTTTCTAATTTTATAATACTCTAAAATATGAATATATACCTTCCGCTCATGTACATTAATTACCATGTGCAAAAGTAGGTGGTAAGTTAATTCTAGGGCTCATTATGATACATTATAACATCACAGTTGCTTTCAGATAGAAAGAAATATAACAATAACATTGATCAGCTTTTCTTTAAATTAGGGGATTTGATACTAGCATCCAAAAATGAGGGAAATAATTTACCATTTGTTTTTTGGGGACTGTGTTACTTCATTTAGCATAATGGCTTCAAGTTCCATCCACTTACCTGCAAATCTCATGATGTCATCTTACTTTACCACTGCATAGAACTCCATTGTGTAGATGTGCCACATTTTTGTTATCCAGTCCTCAGTTGAGGGACATTTGGATTAGTTCTAACTCTTCACTATTGTGAAAAGAGCTGCAATAAACATAGATGTGCATGTTTCTTTGCAGTAGGATGAGTCTTATGGGCATACACCCAGAAGTGGTATGGCTGGGTCAGGTTGTAGGCTCATTTTGAGGACTTTAAGGGTTCTCTGCACTGCTTTCCACAGTGGTTGTATGAATTTACATTTCCACCAGCAGTGGATGAGTGTTCTCCTCTCCCCACAACCTCTCCAGCATTTGGTGTCTTTTGTTTTCTTGATTTTAGCTAGTCTTATCGCAGTGAGATAATATCTTAGAGTGGTTTTATTTTGCATTTCAACATTGTTAATAATTAAGGAAATGAAAATTAAAACCAGTCTTTTTGTTGTTGTTCCTTCCAGTTTGCATCACTCCAAAATATGCACATATGCATGCCACATATATCATAGGTTTTAGCATCTTCAGCTTATGATTTTTTTAAATTTTATTTATTTCTGTATGTGTATGAATGTACTGTCTGCATACAGGTCTGTGAACCCGTGTCGTGCAATGCCACGGAGGTCAGAAGAGGGTGTCAGATTCCCTTGGAACTGGAGTTCTCCTGGAATTAGATGGTTCTTGGCCACCATGTAGGTGCTGAGGATCGAACCCGGGTCCTCTGTAAGAGTGGTTAGCGCTCTTAACCACTAGGCCATCTCTCCAGCCCAGGTTATGAGTTTTTTTTTTTAATTAGGCTGAAAGATAACATGTTTGACGGCTCCTCCTTGGCAAGGCCAAACAACCATCAGTCCTGTCCTTGTGCTCCACACTGGGGTTTTCCCTTCCCATGGTCACCAAATGAGGTCCAGTAGGCACCATGTCCTGTCTTGATCCTCCTGTACTGGTCTCCATGATACAGCCTGGATAGTCCAACAATGGCAGACTATACTCTGAAGAGGCTGAAACCCCAGTAGTAGCTCAGTCCACAAGCTGGATGTCTCAACAATCCCCATCTGGCACTGAAGGTTTGTAGGATTCTTGGAGATACATGAGTCTTCAGTCCATATTGGAAAGTTGAAAAGCTGTATCTCATGTCTTTGAAGGATGGCAAAAGCAGTGGCAGCCACAGGGTAGCTGCACTTGCCAATAAGATAGGCCAAACAACTGTGCTTTTTTCCCCCCTCTTACTAATTATTTATTTCTGGTTATACTTTCTTTTGGACGTTTAAGTCCACACAGTTAGCCCAAATTAACCCAGGTTTTTGTTTTCTCAAAGTCAGTTGAGGATCTGGTCCTCAGAGGTCACTCAGGTTTTGGGGGGAGAGGGATCCCCTGGCTCCTTTTGGCTTTTCCATTTACCAGTTCTATCCACTTGAGGACAAAATCATATCTTGCTAGAACAGGCTTCCCTTTTTGAAGCATGAACAGACTTTCCTCTTTATAGATTTGACACTGGCTGAAGTCCCATTAGTGGATCTCCAAGACCTCCCTGCACAGGAAGACTGGTGTCTCACATTTGCAGGGTATTTCAAGAGATGCCCATGCATATTCCCCTGGGACTTAGTGGACCTCTGAGGGCAAGGAACAAAGCTATCCCTCAAGACCCTTGGTCAAATTGGTATGGGTGTTAAGTATGGTCGTTAAGTGTCCAGAAAGGCTAAGTTACACCAGCTTGATACTTTTTTCTGGTTATACTTTCCTTTTGGTTGTTTAAGGACACACAGTAAGCCCAGATTAACCAAGGTTTTTCTTTTCTGTAGGTCAAAACTGAGTTTTAAAAATGAAAGCAAATCAGACAATTCAGCTCTAATTCTTTGAAAGTTTTAGGAAGTCATAAACCATTATTCAAGAGTTTCAACCACCAAGAGCTAGCAGCTATTCAGAGCCAGTAGCTAATAACCCCTTTATCCATGTGTGTCCTGCTCATGAAGTGGCTGAAATGTTTTCTGGAGAAACTTTAATTGCTATATCACAGCACTTTGTTTTAAGACATAATTTCTTCCTCAGTTGAGAGAAACTGGGTCTGTGAACTGCTCTCGTTTGAAAATGAGTTTAGTTCATGAATTTAACTCAATGTTGGTTCAAGTTATATTTCTTCTAAACATAATTTTCCTACAATGTATTTAAAAAGCATACATATTAGCTTTGGTTGCTACAGCAAACCACAACCTGGGCAGCTAATGAAGTATGGAAACATTCATCACAGTTCTAGGTTCTGTAAGTCCAATACCAACTTTCTGGCAGTCCATAAACATGGGATGTTCTAACTACCAACATACATAATTCATGAATAAAGCCTTCAGAGCAGCTTAAAAATGTTCAAGCAAAGGAGGATTTACTCACACATAATGTTATGAAAATAGCATTGTAATTACAACTGTTTATGAAGCATCCAGATGGTAACTAGGAACTATGGAAGCCATTTAATAGCTGCAGTTATTACAGTTGAGTTGGGTGTGAGGAGAAAACTCTGTTACAATCTCAATTTGAAGTAAAATACCTATAGTTTTCTTGAGTCAAACCTTGACAATGATAGACATTGATACTAAAATAAGGGGAGCTAAGTACTATTTTCTTTTGGAGATGATGGCTACTACTAAAATAGGTCGACTATTATTAAATATTAGATAAATACAGGATTTTTATTGTGAATTTTGTAAGTAATAATTTAGTTTCTTATTGTATCCCCAGAGCTATGAAGCCTGACAGAACACCTTGAACTCCCCATTTCCCAGTGTATAATTAATATGTTAAAATGGGAATTAAAATGGAATAAAATATACTGCAAAATTCACCTCATCTGAGACCAACAATTTCTGGGCTTTATACTCAGTAGTAACAGTCCTATGAAAGGTGGGCACTGCATCAGAGGGGCAGAGTTGGTCCCACATGCTTTTTGTCTCCTAGCTTCAGATTTAATCCTGAGGGCAGCTACAGCAATGACTCTATAGGAGGCAAAATGAAAAGGAGTGAAAGGAAAATGAAAACAAAGACTCACAATGCACACAATGCTTCTTTCCTGGTTGTGGTGTCAATGCAAACAATGCTTCTTCCCTGATTGCAGTGTCAATGCTGCATCTGGTCCATAGGAGATAGTTCAAAAAGTAGTGACCCAGGTGGTGCTTCAACATTGAGAAGAGTCAGAGCACACAGGGAAAGGAAGCTTCATGCAGTCTTGAAACACATCACCAGGTGATGGTTCCAACCTCACCAGAAGTCATAGGGTCACTATGGGTGTAGCCAGGATTGAACTGGCTGTGAGCCAACATTGCCAGAGCCGGCACTTAATATCATGCCAGTGAAAAGTCAACGGAGTGGCCACCAAAAGAGATTTTCTTGTTCTCACTTTGGACCATGACAGACATCTTTGACATAATATTTGTGGTGAAGCAGAGATGCAAAATGGCTCAAGTTCTTTCTTTTTTGATATATTTTTATTAATTCTTGGATAATTTCATATCATCATAAACATATTTTGATCACAGTCACACTATATTTTCCCCTCTAATTTCTCCAAGATAAACTCTTCACACTCCCATCCCCACTGAAATTCTCATCATTTGTTTATAACCCACTGTGTCTGGTTGTACCGTCTCTGTGCTCGTGGGTGGGGGTCATCTACTGGAGCATGGACAAGCTACTCAGAGCCTTAGTGTTACAGAAATCTGACTTGCCTTCCAGCACAAGCCATTAGCAGCCAACACAACTGCCTTGGCTAGGGGTCCAGGCTCATGAGCTCCTTCTTTCACAATGCTGGAATACTAACTGGCTTGATCTTGTGAAGGTCTTGTGCAGCCAACCAAAACTTCTGTGAGTTTATGAGAACAGAGGTCCTATAATGTCCAAAAGTCCCTATTTTCCTCTGGTCCTCCCTGATTTCTGCTCTCTTTTGCATGATAGTTCCTGAGATTTGGGGGGGGGGGATGAGACCTAGATGCCCCATTGTGGTTGAACACTCTACAGACACCTATTCTCTGCACTTTGTCCAGTTGTGAGTTTCTTTGTTAACCATTGTCTACTGCACAAACTTCTTTGATGAGATCTGAGAACTGCAATAATCAATGGGTAGAGATTTGGAGGGCAGGTTGATACTCTGTCCATTTAGGAAAATAGTAGTCATAGGACCTTGGGGCCTATTAGCTCTTATGAACTCCTGTGAGTTCTTGGCCAAACATACAGTGCTAGACATGCATTTCCTCCTGTAGTGCATGCATTGAATCCCAGAAAAGGCAGTTGCTTACCACTTTAACATTCACCTAGGTGCATCTTTTGCCATGGCAGTTGGTATTGCAGCTTACAGGGTTCACAATGGGTAAGACTATCAATGACTTTGTTCAACCTAGTAGACTGCACAGCTCCTTTAGGTCCTATGAAAGCAGCCAGAAGGAAGAAAGCTTTCTGGTTAGCATTAGCTTAATTTCTCCATGTCCTGTGACCAAGCTGTGTGGTGCTTTCAGACATAAGGTCTTACCATCAATTTCTGGTGGCCAACTAAGAGCAATGACAATAAAATGTGTTGTTTGCGAGGTATCTGGGACACCCCTCACTAACAATTTGACAGTAGGTACATCACACTCTGACACTCTGGACAGGTTTATTTATTTATTTTTTTGGTATTTTTGAGACAGGGTCTATCTTGTAGTCCCAGCTGGCCTGGAACTCACTATGTATACCAGGCTGGCCTTGAACTCACAGAGATCTGCCTGCCTCTGCAACCCAAGTCCTGGGATCAAAGGCATGCACCACCATATCCAACCGGTATTTTTATTTTTAAATTGGCTCTGTTTCTAAAGAAGTGTGTGGGTTTGGAGAAACTAATCCTTGAATGGAAGTGGAATAATGGCCAAGTTTCCTATGTAGACAATGGTGGAAGGGCAAATCCAGCCCAGTTTTCATCATTTCCAGCCACAGCTGCCCAGGCAGCCCCAGGACTTAAAAAAAAAACACCATTTAACTCAGATGCATTACCGTTTTTATCAGAGTCTGTAAACCAATGTTGTTTAATATACACATATTTACTTTTACTAAGTCCTAAAACACCATGTATCCTGTAGACAGTGTCTAGGTGAAACTGAGTACTTGCTGAACTCACATCAATTAAATATGCCTTGATTGAATATACATCCGTGTCCCTCTCCCACCCATCCCCCCTTCCCAATTCACCATTTCAGTCCATTTTCTGATGCAGTCTTTCTGTTGTTGTTCTTTTACTATGCATCCCTCTCCATGAGAAATATTTATATCTGGGTTGTTGGTACTAGCATCCACATATGAGGGACACCATTTGTCGTTTGTTTTTCTGGGACTGTGTTACTTCACTTAACATAATGTCTTCCAGCTCCATCCATTTACCTGCAAAGTTCATGATGTTGTCCCTCTTTACTGCTGCATAGAACTCATTGTATAAAGTCCACATTTTCTCTATCACTCGTCAGTTGAGGGGCCATTGGGCGGTTCCAGCTTTTTGCTATTGTGAACAAGCTGCAAAAAATATAGCTGTACATGTATCTTTGTCAGTATATTGTGTCCTTTGGGTATATGACCAGAGTGGTTATACTCATGAAACAAACTGTCAGCGAATGAAAGGAAACAGCCAGAATTGGACCAAATCCAAGTCAACAGCTCGCAGAGAGAGAGGACAGTTTTAGCTTCTCATCCACCTGTGCCCCTTTTCTAAGCCTAGGGACAATCTGCGGAAAGGGGGCGTGGTAGAATGTAAAGGCGGCAGGGGGGTGTGAACGGTGAACCTACAGCGATGTAGTCTGGACACTCATTTGATCACTTGATTGACAAACAACCTGTCAACCTCAACTGAATGGTGGGACCCATGGGATGTGGGGGTTTGGGCACAACAGTCTATAGATTGGTTTGCACGAAGGATGCTTAGGTACTCATGGATTATAACTTATAGCAAAAAAATGAAAAAAAAAAAAAAAAAACCTGAAAGATGCAGGACATTTTATGGCAGATACATGATCTGGGATGGGTGGGGGTGGGGGGACTGGAAAGGGAAATATGCCTGAATCTGAATTGAAAATGATGTAGAAAATGCACAAACCATCAATAAAAAAAAAAAAAAAAAAAAAAAAAAAAAAAAAAAAAAAAAAAAAAAAAAAAACAAACAAATAAATAAAACTAAAACTAAAACCGTTGTTTTAGCAAAACTTCAGTATTTCAGGAAGAAAAAATAATAATCATTTGGAACTCTAATTTGCCTCTTATCATTTTTAATTATCTTGAGGTTACAATGTCTAAGTACATTACATAGAACCATTAAGAACCAATGTGAATTCCATGAACTTGAATACAAATATATATTGGAAGGAAATAAAATAAGAAACGGCAAAAAAAAAAAAAAAAAACACCAAAGAAGATGTAATGGTGACATCTTATATTTTCTGAACTTCAGCTGTGCAAACTAAATATTTTGGAAGCCACAGAGAACACAATTATAGACAACTAGTTTATAAACAGGAAATGTAAGCCCATACTGGCATTGGGTGTCTTCTTCAACCACTCTTCATGGTTATTTATAGGGGAAATGTCTCGTGTTGAACCTGGAGCTAGCCAATTCTGTCTTGTCTACATAGCTACCTTGCCTCAGGGATCCCCTGCCCCTGACTCCCAAGTGCTGGGATTCAAAGCTGCCATTCCTCCCTGGCTTTGTGGGGGTTCTTGGGATCCAGGTGCTAGCTTCATACTTTCCTGACAAATCTTTATTCACTGTGCTGTCTCCTCAGCTATCAGTGATATACTTTTTATCAATAGAATTATTATTTTGCCAGGTGGTGTGGTGCATGCCTTCAATCCCAGCACTAGGGAGGCAGAGGCAGACAGATCTCTATAAGTTCAAGGCCAGCTTGGTCTACATAGTGAGTTCCAGGACAGCTGGGGCTATAGGGAGACCCTGTCTCAAAAAGACAAAAAAGATATTTCATTTTAGATTGAAGGACATTTTGTATCCAGCCAGAAGTTACAAATTATCAGCATCTGGAGAAAACACATGATGTACAATCTTACATACTATACTGAATGTAAAGTTTTTCCTGTCATATCAGCTTGTATATAAACTAAGCTTTTGAATACAAATACAATTCCTGATTCCTGTAAAGAACATGTTCCCTATGGCAGATTTGAAAAGTGAGAATTATGGTGGTAACTATTTGATAGATCTAAGATAAAAAAAAAAAAAAACATAGTATACTGTTTAAAAGTGATCACATTACTTCAGTTGAGGTGACAGCTGATCAGTTACATACACCCTAGAAACTGCCATTTCCTACATATATGTGGCCTCTTAGAGCAGGTACACCTTGTCAGTGATCCTGAAGGGTATTTAAATTCTACTATTAGTATGGTAAAAATTTGTCTTCTGTGGAAGAGCTCAAGACAGAGAAACATAATAAAGAGAAATTTAAACTTCACTTAAAAAGCTTAATTCTGGCTGGTCTCAAACTCCAGATCCTCCTACCTTTGCCTCCTCAGCATATCCTACCAGTGTGTGCCACCACAACTGGCATGTATCAAATTAATATATCTTTAAAGTGTATTGTGTTGTACTATTCCTTTAAAAGTTTTTCTGTTTAAATACTGACTTGAATTTCATAAATATATTAAATTATTATTAAATTATTATTATCAAATCAATTTTGCCTTGAGATTAGGAGAGAATTACCAATTTCTGAAGTGTCTGCTGCCATTCACTGCTGCCATTCTGTACTCTATATTTATGAAAGGGACATTCTCAGCATTGTTTATTAGAAACTCAAAATATGGTCCACACTGAAAATGCTCTGTGTCCTATAGTATCAAATATACAGACAAGATTAATGTTCTTTTGTTTTGTTTTGCTGTGCTTTGCTCTGCTTTTTTATGCTTTTATTGATGTTTTGTGTATTTCAGACATCATTTTTTGATTTAGTTTAGGCATATTCCTTTTTTCCCTTTCCCCCACCCCACCCCAGATCATGGATTCTGCCATAACTGTCCTGCATCTTTCTCTCAGTCTTTTTTATGTTTAGAAATTCACATTTTCCTCCATTAATTTTATATTATTCTAAAATATGGATACATACTCTCCACCCATATATAGTAATTACAGAATCTGAAAATGAATGGTGAGTGGAATCTAAAGCCTGTTGAGAAATTTACATTATAACAACATAGTTGCTTTCAGATAAACAGAAATATAACAATAATATTGTTCAGCTTGCCTTTCATCTGGGGGATTTGGTGTTAGCATCCACAAATGAGGGAAACCATTCACCATTTGTTTTTCTGGGACTGTGCTACTTCACTTCGCATATTGACTTTGAGTTCCATCCATTAACCTGCAAAGTTCATGATATCATCTTTCTTTACTGCTGAATAGTACTCCATTGTGGAGATGTACCACATTGTTTGTGATCTACTCATCTGTTGAAGGGCATTTGCGTTGGTTCCAACTCTTTGCTATTGTTTTTGTTTTTGTTTTTGTTTTTTTGGTCTTTTTGAGACAGGTTCTCCCTGTAGCCCTAGTTGTCCTGGAACTCACTCTGTAGACCAGGCTGGCCTTGAAATCACAAAGATCCGCCTGCATCTGCCTTCCAAGTGCTAGGATTAAAGGTGTACACCACCACACCTGGCTCCAACTCTTTGCTATTGGGAAGAGAGCTGCAATAAACATAGATGTGCATATATCTTTGAGGTAGGATGAGTCTTGTGGGTATATACCCAGGAATGGTATAACTGGGTCAGGTGGTTAGCTCATTTTGAGTCTTTTAATGGTTCTCCACACTGCTTTCCATAGTGGTTGTACTAGTTTACACTCCCACCAGCAGTGGATGAGTGTTCCCCTTTCCCCACAACCTCTCCAGCATTTGGTGTCTTTTGTTTTCTTTATCTTAGCCAGTCATATCAGAGTGAGATGATATCTGAGAGTGGTTTTAATTTGCATTTCCTTAGTTATTAATGATGTTGAACACTTTTTAAGATGTTTCTCAGCCATCTTTAATTCCTCATTGGTGACGTCTTTATTCAGCTCTTTACTATCTTTTGAGTAAGTCATTTGTTTTCAGAGTAGTTTATATAGTAGTTTATATATTCTTGACATTAATGCTCTGTCAAGATTTCCTCCCACTCTGTGGGTTTTCTCTTCACTTCCATGATTGTTTCTTTCACTGTACAAAAGCTTTTGAGTTTGATGAGGTTCCATTTGTTGATTGTTGACCTTATTTCCTGTGCAGCTGCTGTCTGACTTAGAAAGTCTTTTCCTACACCTATGTCTTGTAGGTTGTTGCCAACTTTTTCTTCTATCACCTTCAAAGTTTTGGGTTTCATGTTGAAACTTGGAGTTTATTTTTGTACAGGCTGAGATGTAGGGGTTTAATTTTGTTCTTCTACAAGTGGTGATCCAGTTTTGCCAACACCATTTGCTGAAGATGCATTTTTCACTCAGGGTTGCTTTAACTATTTGGGGTCCTTTGTTTCTCCATATAAATTTAAGGATTTTTTTTCCAAGTCTGTAAATAAGCTCATGGGGATTGTGATTGGGATTGCATTGAATCTGTATATCAATTTGGGTAAATGAACATTTTTACTATATTAATTTTCCTAATCCTTGAGCATGGGAGATCTTTCCATCTTTTGAAGTCACTTTAAATCTCATTCTTCAGGGGTTTAAAATTTTTGTTGTAGAGGTCTTTGATATCTTTGGTTAGGTTTGTTCCCAAGTATTTTATTATTTTTGAGGCTATTGCAAGTGGGAAAGTCTTCTTATATTCTCTCTCCACTTGTTTAGTGTTGATGTAAACAAAGGCTACTGATTTTTCTAGGTTAATTTTGTAGCCCACTACTTTACTAAAATTCTTAATCATTTCTAGGAGTTTTCTGGTGGGGTTTTTAGCATCCCTTAGGTAAACTATCATAAAATCTTCAAAAAGGCATAGTTTAACTTCTTCTTTTCTGATTAATACTCCTTTAATTTCCTTTTCTTGACTTATTGCACTAAAAAGTGTTTCAAGCACTATGTTGAAAAGGAGTGCCCACACTGCTTTTCATAGTGGCTGTATGAGTTTACATTCCCACCAGCAGTGGATGAGTGTTCCCCTTTCCACACAACCTCTCCAGCACTTGGTATCATTTGTTTTCTTGATCCTATCCAGTTATTGGAGTGAGATTATATCTTAAAGTGGTTTTAATTTGCATTTACTTAATTATTAGTGATGTTGAACACTTTTTAGGATGTTTCTCAGCCATTTTTAATTCCTCACTGTGAAGTCTCTGTTCAGCTCTTTGCTCCATATTTTAGTGATTCATTTATTTTCTTTCTTTGTTTTTTGAGTAGTTCATATATTCTGGAAATCAATGCTTTGTTAGATGTATCAGTGGTGAAGGTTTCCTCCCACTCTGTGGGATTTCTCTTCACTTCCTTGATTGTTTCTTTTGATGTACAGAAGCTTTTGAGTTTAATGAGGTCCCTTTTGTCAATTGTAGACCTTAATTCTTGCATAGCTGCTGTCTATTTTAGGAAGTCTTTTCCTATGCCTATGTCTTGTAGTCTGCCGCTAACTTTTTCTTCTATCACCTTCAAAGTTTTGGGTTTGACTTTGAGGACTTTGATCCATCTGGAGTTGACTTTTGTACAGGGCGAGAGGTAGGGGTTTAATTTCATTCTTCTACAAGTGGTGATCCAGTTTTGCCAACACCACTTGCTGAAGATGCTCTTTTTTCCTCCATTGTGTCTTCTTGCCCCCCCTTGTCAAATATGAGGTGGCTGAAATCGTATGTGTTCAAGTTTGGATCTTCAGTTTTGTTCCATTGGTCAACAGGTCTGTTTTTGTGCCAGTACCAAACTATTTTTATGACTATATCCCTGCAGTATAGTTTGGAGTCTGGTATAGTGATTCCCCCCTGTATTGCTCTTTTCACTCAGGGTTTCTTTGGCTATTCAGGGTCTTTTGTTTTTCCAAATGAAATTAAGGACTTTTTTTCCAAGCCTGTGAAGAAACTCTTGGGGATTTTAATTGGGATTGCATTTAATCTGTACAATAGTTTGGGTAGAGTGGACATTTTTACTATATTAATTTCCCTGATCCATGAGCATGGGAGGTTTTTCCATCTTCTGATGTCTTCTTCAATTTCCTTCTTTAAGAGTTTAATATTTTTGTTGTAGAGATCTTTGGTGTTTTTGGTTAGGTTTGTTCCTAGGTATTTTATTGTTTTTGAGTCTATTGTGAGTGGGAAGGTCTCCTTGTATTCCTTCAGTTGCCTGTTGTTGCTGTAAAGAAAGGCTACTGATTTTTCTATGTCAATTTTGTATCCTGCCACATTACTGAACCTCTTAATGGTTTCTAGGAGTTTTCTGGTGAAGATTTTAGCATCCCATATGTAAACAATCATATTATCCACAAAAAGGGATAGCTTGACTTCCTCTTTTCCAATTAGCACTCCTTTAATTTCTTTTTCTTGCCTTATTGCCCTAGCAAGTGTTTCAGGCACTATATTGAAGAGGAGTGGTGACAGAGGGCAGCCTTGCTGAGTTCCTACCTTTAAGGGGGAATGCTTTTGTCTCTTCTCCATTTAGGATGATATTGGCTGTGGGGTTCCTGTATATGGCTTTGACTACGTTGAGGAATGATCCCTTCAATCCAATTCCATCTAAGACTTTAAGCATGAAGGGATGCTGCATTTTGTCAAAGGATTTTCTGCATCAATTGAGATGATGGTGTGGTTTTTGTCTTTCAGTTCATTTATATGTTTTATGATATTTATTGGTTTTCATGTGTTGAACCATCCTTGCATCTCTGGTATGAATCCAACTTGGTCATGATGGATGATCTTTTAATGTGGGCCTGTATGCAGTTTGCAAGTATTTTGTTGAGAATTTTTCTTCTGTGTTCATTAATGAGATGGGTCTATAATTCTCTTTTTTTTGTTGTAGCTTTGCCTGGTTTTGTTGTTAGAGTGATGCTGGCTTCATAGAAGGAATTTGGGAGATTTCCTTCTGTTTGTATCCTTCTGAACAATTTGCGTAATAATGGTTGTCTTTTTGAAATATTTTATAGAATTGTGCTGTGAAACCATCTGGGCCTGGGGATTTTTTAGTTGGGAGGTTTCTTATTACATCTTCAATTTCTTCATATATTATGGGTCTGTTTAAGCTGTTGATCTCTTTTTGGTTAAGATTTGTTGATTCCCAGGATTTCAGATATTCATCCATTTCTCCTAGGTTTTCAAATTTAGTAGAGTATAGGTTTTTGAAGTATTCCTGTGTCATTATCTGCTGTGATATTCCCCTTTCATCACGGATCTTTTGATTTGGAGTTGCCTGTCCTTCCTTCCTTCCTTCCTTCTTTCTTTCTTTCTTTCTTTCTTTCTTTCTTTCTTTCTTTCTTTTGTTAAATGGGCTAGAGGTTTGTCTATCTTGATTATTCTCTCAAAGAACCAACTTTTGGATTCATTGATTGTGTGTATTGTTTTTTTTTTTTTCTATTTAATTGATTTCTGCTCTGATTTTTTGCTGTTTCTTCCTGTCTTTTGGGTTTAGGGTTCATTTGTCATTGTCTCTCAAGTGTTTTTAGCTGTAGTGTTAGATCGTTTATTCGTTCCCTTCTGGTTTTTTGATGTGGGCACTTAGGGCTATAAATTTCCCTCTCAAGACTGCTTTTAAAGTATCCCACAGGTTTTGTTTTGCTGTATTGTCTTTTTTTGTTCATTTCTGTGAATAATTTTATTTCATTCTTTGTTTCTTCCCTACCCATTCATTATTCAGGATTGTGTTGTTTAGTCTCCATGTGTTCTTATAGCTAGTAGGGCTTATTCTGGTGTTCATATTGACCTATATTGCACTGTGGTCTGATAGAATGCATGTAATAATTTCTATCATTTTCTATTTGCTGAGTTTCCTTTTACATCCCAGTATGTAGTCAATTTTGGAGAATGTTCTGTGAGGTGCTGAGTAGAAAGTATATTCTCTGGTGTTTGGGTGGAATATTCTGTAGATGTCTATGAGGTTCCATTTGGTCTATTGTATTATTCAGTTCTGATGTTTCTCTGTTTATTTTTTGTTCAGTTGATCTATCCAAGGGGCAAAGTGGGGTGTTGAAGTCCCCCACTATTAGTGTATTAGGATTAATCTGTGTCTTGAAGAGTAGTGTTTATAAAGTTAGGTGCACCAGAGTTTGGTGCATAGACATTTAGGATTGTGAGTCATCATGGTTCATTGTTCTTTTGACAAGGATGTAATGGCCCTCTTTGGCTCTTCTGATTAATTTCACTTTGGAAATCTATTTTGTCTGATATTAGAATAGCCTCACTGGCTTGTTTCTTGCTACCATTTTCTTGGAATATTTTTCCATCCTGTCACTCTAAGGTGGTGTCTATCCTTGAGGGTGAGATGGGTTTCTTGTAGACAGCATATGGAAGGATTCAGTTTCCTAATCCATTCTCCCAGTCTATGCCTTTTGATTGGGGAGTTTAGACACTACGTTAGTATTTAAGGTTATTATTGAGAGATGTGTCTTGCTTCCTTTTTCCTTATTTTTTGCTTGAATTCTTGGTCTAGGTTTGTATTTTCTCTGTTATGCTTTTGTTGCTTTCTCTCTTTAATTGCTTAAGGATAGTTGCTCCTTTCCTCTGTTCTTTGGATTGCTTTGAGGATTTTCTGAAGTGTTGGTTTCTTAGACATGTATTCTTTCATCTTGTTTATGTAATGAAAGATTCTTCTTTCTCCGTCACCTATAATTGACATTTTTGCTGGGTATAGTAATCTGGTTTGGCATCTAAAGTTGCTTAGTACTGGGAATACTTTGGACTTCACATTCTTCTAGCTTTCATAGTTTGCACTGAGAAGTCAGCTGTAATTCTGATGGGTTTCCCCTTTTATGTAACTTGTTGATATTCTCTTGTGGCTTTCAGTATTTTTTCTTTGTTTTGAGCATCTAGTGTTTTAACAATTATACGTCGTGGAGAATTTCTTTTCTGGTCCTCTCTGTTTGGTGTTCTATATGCTTCTTGTATTTGTATGGGTTTGTCTTTTTCAGTTTGGGGAAATTTTCTTCTATTATCCTGTTGAAGTTCTGGTCAATAGTGTTGTCTTGGGATTCTTCTCTTTCCTCTATCCTTATGATGTGGAGTTTTGGTTTTTTCATAGTGTCCCACATTTCCTGGTTATTCCATTCTCGTGTTTTGTTTTTTTTCTAATTTTTCATAATTTTTACTTGAGCATTCTAGTTGGTCCATGTTATCCTTCAGCCCTGATATTCTTTTTTCTGCTACTTCCATTCTGATTCTGAGCCTTTTTCCCATCCTTTCCTATTGACTGGATGGATGTTCAATTCCCTTTTCATTTCTTCCTGTGATTGCTTTAGTATTTCCACTTCCTTCTGGAGCCTGTCATTCTCATCTTGTAGCTCCTTCGTTTGTTGTTCATTTTCTTTTTTCATTTTGGTCTGGGATCTTTTCAGCATTTCCACTTCCTTCTGGAGCTTATGGCTGCACAGACTATAATCACTAATACTGTGCCTGCTAGATCCTCTGCACCACCGTTTCCCCAGGCTGCGGTGGGTATCCTGTTGGTCATCTCACATGCACTGGGCACGCACTGGTGTTGTGCTGCGTGTGCGTCTAACTCCACCCACGTTGCACACTGGAACCTGAAGGTTGGATGCTCCTGGGTAATACCAATCCTCCATGTGGCAGAGAGGTGCCAAAAGCACCAAGGCAGGTGGGGCTCAGGTGGTCTTTTGCACGCTGATGTTGTGCAGGATGCAGGTGAAGTCTGCTCATTCCATGTGCTGGGTGCATGCTGATGTTGTTTTGTGTGCTGTGTGGGCGTCTAACTCCACCCATGTCACACGGTGGAACCCTTCTTTGCTTTTATTGAGAAGGGTCTCACGTATCCCAGACTAGCTTCAAACTGTGTAGTCAAAGCTGGTCTTGAATTTGTGATCCTCCTATTTTTCCTTCCAGCATGACTTGCACTTACAGACATGCATCACCACACCAGTGAAGATTTAATTCTTCATGTGAAAATAATCAAGCACATGCATTTCATTAGTATGCAAATTTGTTTTTGTTTGCTTTGTAAGCATACCAAACAATTGCTTTAAAATAAATTTCTTTATGATTTGTTGTCAATAAGAGAAAGCTTATTTCCAAAATAGATCTTAACACAGAAAAATGTTTTCAATAAACAGAACTCAAATAGATGTGTAATAACAAAAAAACCCAGATCATCATTGTTGCAGAGACTGGAACAGCTCTCACCCCTGTTCCCTGAATACAGCCTGGGAGGGGAGGTAAATGGCTCTCTTTAAAAAAAAACAGGGCAAGGGGCGCATCATGGAATCATGGGAATCCTTATACCTGATTTTTTAAGTGAACAAGAAACCAGAGAAAAACTGTATTTGAAAGAAGTATTCTATAGTTAGATCACTGAGCAGTGGTGAGTTGTGAGTGGACCTACAGAAGAAACTCTCAGATGACTGCATAAAAATTTTGGTTCAAACCCAACTCACTTCTGCAAATAACCCAGAGCCTGGAGAAACATCAGAGCATTGTGGATGCTAGGCGATGACTCTACCACTGAGCTACATCTACAGCCCCTTTTATATTTATATTATTTATTTAGTTTTGATTTTTAAAAGTTTATTCTGTTTATTTTATGTGTATGTATATTTTGCCTGCATGGATTTAAGTGTACCACCATGTGCATGCCAGGTGTCTGTGGAGGCCACAAGAAGGCATCAGATCTCCTGGAACTGGAGTTATGAATGGGTGTTAGCCATCATTGCTTGCTGGGAACCAAACCTGGGTGTTTTTCAAGAGCAGCAAGTACTCTTAACCAATGAACCATCTCTTTAGCCCACATTAAGAGAAATGGAGGTACACAACATTCATTGATCAGAGGACTGCATATCAAAAAGATAATGTTGTCAATCTCAAATATTTTTAGATTCTAGAGAGTGTCAAACTCAGTAAATAATGTGGGTTCTGAAAGGTTATTGCAGGGATGAAAAATTACAGGCTAATATTACCAATGAGTTTAGGTGAAAATTAATAAATGAATCCAGAAATGCATAAATGAAATGAAATGATTTAGTATCAAGACAAGCCTACAAAATAAAAACAATGTCTGTGTAAACTTAATCATTGAGTATAATTTTCAACATAATAAACCAAAGTTGAAAAGAGCCACATGGTCTTAACAGATAAAGAAAAGGTTCAGAGAAACTAATTCCTGTGGTGAGAAACAAAGACCTTGGAATGGAAGTCCTAAGAAATGCACAGCTGATAAAGGTGACAGCATAAAACATGTGGTTTATTATACAGAAATGGGAAAATAACACTCTCCTTCTATACTAGAAGACAAACATACCTACGTGACCACTTTTAAGTCATTTAATGGCCGAGTCAGTATTCAAAGTGAAAGAATTATATGTTTATTGTGTGGTTTGAATGAGCTGTCTCCCCTAGGCCCATGTTTGAACTTTGGTCAGTTGGGGGCGCTATTTTAGAAGGTCGTGAAATCCATAGGAGCTGTGGCCTTCCTGGAGAATCATATCACTCTGGTAGGCCTTGAGACATCCTAGCCATGCTCATTGGCAGGTATTATCTCTGGTTTGTGCCTGCTGGATGTGAGCCCTCTGCTTCCTGCTCCAGCTGTCTCCTGCCACCAGGCCTCCCCTACCATGATGGACTCTTCTCCCCCTGTAACCACAAGCCCAGTAATCTCCTCCTGCTCTAAGGGCTTGGTCATGGTGTTTTATCACAGCAATAGAAAAGTAACTAATACATTTATATAAATTAAAAAGTAAAAAGTACAGACAACATAAGTTAATGCATCAAAAAATTACTAGAGTGATCAAGTGTGTTTGTCAGAATCTTAATAATGGATGATTACCGGAAATCAGTTTTTTTTTTTTTTGGTGTTTTTGAGACAAAGTCTCCCTTTCGTCTCAGCTGGCCTGGAGCTTGCTACTTAGACCAGGCTGGCCTTGAACTCACAGAGATCCGCCTTCCTCTGCCTCCCAAGTGCTGGTATTAAAGGCGTATGCCACCACATCTGGCAGAAAATCAGTTTTTAATATACTAGTGATACCTCAAAAGTAAAATTTTAATTCTTAAAATTTGGTTTTTTATTTTTTGAGAATTTTATACACTAGTACTATATTTAAATCTTTTTCACCCTTTTTTCTCCCCCTTCAACTCCTCCTACATTCTCTCCACTCCATTGCTGACATCTTTAATTACTATTATTACATATATAAATATATGTGTATTAGTAGAAACAACATGAGTACACTCAGTGGTAGAAGCAGTTACATGTGTTTAGGGCTGACCACTTGGGTCATCCATAGAGAAAACTTATTGTCTCTCTCTCAGCAGGCACTAAGTACCTGTAGCTCTTCATCTAGAGGTGGGATCTCGTGAAATTTCCCTTATTGATGTTGGCATGTCAACTGGTGTTGTCACTAGGCAGGTCTTGGTTAGGCAACTGTATTATCGAGATTTCATGGGTGCAGTTTCCCTATCTTGTTGGGGGAGACACTATCTAGCAGCAGATGTCCTGGTCCTCTGCTACAAGAATCTTTCTGCCCCCTCTTCCATGATGTTCCATGAGCTTTAGATATAGGGGTTTCATTATAGACATATCAGTTGGGGCTGGGAAACCCATAGTCACTTATTCTCTGCCTTTTGGCCCATTGTGGGGTTCTGAAATGGAAAAAAATCAATCTTTTAGTTGTATCAAGCACATCAAATATCTGGGAAAAGTAGATGGATCACTTTGGAAAGACTATTAATAGAAAGTACATCAGGTCTAAGTGAACCAAAGTGATCCATAGTCACTGTAAAATCATCAGTTTCATCAAACAGACACATTTGTACTATGTAACCACACTTAACTTTCCATGGATTGGGTAACTATTGTTAAAATAATTTGGAAACATAATGGCCAAAAGATTGCCAAGATAATTGTGAGCAGAGCAAGGTAGATTTACTCTGTCAGAAATAGATTTATGATTACCAATAACAAAGCAAACTTATTAGTGATTGGTAAATGATTGTAAAAGATCCACTTCCCAAAAGACCCTCCACACAGCAAACAGGAGAATTTAAAAGCCAGCACACAGGAGCAGTGGTTTCTTCAAACATAGGCAGATAATTTATAAGCAGCAAATATCATGAAACACAGAAAATGGAAAGCCACTGAGGCAACATTTCTCAACCACAGGCTGAGGAAATATCCAAAAGTTTGATGTCAGTAATGTTCTGTGGAACACATTACATGATTTATATAATATATATATATATATTATGTATATATATAATATACATAATATATATTAAATATATATATAATATGATGATAATAGTAATAATATTGCGCGAGCGCTCTCACGTATTAGATATTCGCTGTGCATATACTGTTTTTATATTATAGAGCTGACAGGTATGAGAACATATGATATAATGTGTATTGAAAGATGCAAAATTATAATATACATCAAGTTATATATTGGATGCAAAACGCGAGTAAGCTAATATTGATAATATTGATATATACTTAGTAAAAAAGATGCTCACACGGGAGAGATTAGTATAATTATAATATCCACTGTTACTAAAATTGAGACAAGGAGTTGGGTAATACATAGACAATATGCGTGAGAGGATAAATGAAAGGGGGTGATAGATTAGACTGGGGCTAATCCAAAGTTGGGGATGTTTTCGTCAGCTCTTTTCCCACTGCATTCATTGTTGCACACACACACTGGCGCTGGAATGTGCCGAGAGTTATCATAATAGGATTAAGGAGTATCGACAGTTGAACGATTGGGGACTGTGCGAGTGCTACGGTTGTAATGCATCTCGGTATATAGCTAGTTTGTGCTCTGTCGACAATAGTTATAGGGAAAATATGGGGCCTTCACGACTATGCCGTATTATCGAGGATCAATAGGGAGGGAAACAGACAAACCAGCCTATACAGCGAGAGGTGGATGAGGCACGCGCTTTATAATCATGGTGATATGGAGAAAGACAGGGCGATGGCGGAGTCATATAAAGGGGATCGTCATATTTGGAATGAAGTACAAAGAACTGTTATTTTATTCGCTATTTCCCAGCTATGTTTTCCCCCATGGCAAAATATTATTGCCATGACTCTTGTGTTTAATTGCAAACAGGAGGGACTGGCTCCCTGGAGGTCTAAATTTCTACCAACTCTCGACTCACACATAATGTCAACAAGAATCGTGCAGACTAAAAGACAAGAATATCTAGATATTTTGCATTTTCCTATATGAAATATTCAGATTAGTATTGGGTCAGTGTCTGCGTGAGAGTTTAGGTACGGATGCGAAGTTTCATGAGCTGTTAAGATCGATATAGGGGGAATCACTGACTTAGAAGCAGAAATGGAGCCAGACTAAGAAGCAGGGGGCACAGGCGAACGTCAGACCTGTCTTTCATAGCGTGAGGGACCATCACTCTCAAAAACCTGAAGGTATTTTTATTGCTTATGTTTACCAAAGTGCTGCTTCAGGAACTGTCATGACAGCAAAAGCGTTTGCATTGGAGAAAGAGCTAGCAGTGAGCACAACAGAGACAGCAACAGCAGGAGGCTGTGGCATTTACAAAAGAAATCCTAATATTCTTACAAGCAGTACGTAAAACAGAAGTTGATTATAAAATGTAAAGTCACTGAGCTAGACAGGGATTGAGTTAAGGCTGCTTGAGTTGGTTTTTTTTTTTTTTTGTGTTTTGGTTTGCTTGCTTTTTGTTTCTTTTGTAAAATTTCTTTGCTTCATTGCTCAGAATAGTCAAGTGACCAACAAGAAACTAGGCAGGGTAGTTCTTCTAAGGCATGAACTAATCGTTCCCGAAACTAAAGTAAATTTTATAAGAAATCGTAGACATTTTGGAAATGATAAATAATCCGTCAAGTGAGTTGAGTTCTTGTTTACCAGGGAGTCATAACTCTATATTAGCTTTTAATCTGGAAAGAACTGCCAGTGGATTTGAAGGGTTCTACAAACTTTTTCTGTCACCATTTCCCTGCCGTATACCTTGAAAAGACTTTTGTGAGTTTATTACCACACCAGATGAGGAGCAGCCTGAGCATTTGCCTCACGCAAGATCATGTCCTTTTCTACCTATCAGTCAAAAGAGACATTTGCTTTTTACTGTGAGTGAAAGCAAGAGGGGAAAGCTCTTGAATTAACGCTGTCAACTGTTGTTTAAAGTAGATATACATCTTATTTTCCAAGTGAAACTGCAGATACTTAGTGATCTGTATTGAAACTGTCTTTGAACAAAAATAGCCATTTGGATATTTTGGGGGGAGGGGGAGAACACAGTTTAATTTAGAATTCTTCATTACTCTGTTTCAGTGTGTTTTCCTTGAAATTAGTAGTGAATCACACACTTTAGGTTGGTTGAAGTCATAACTGACCATGGAAAAAATTGTTCCATGCCATTGTTGGTGACTTGTCATGCCTTGCTACACTTTATGGAGTCTTCTTTAGAAGTTCTACATGGGCCAAAGACAACGTGTAAATGGGAGTCTCACATGCAACAGGGACTCCTCTTCATGAAATGTTACTTCTCACATTTATCCCATGCAAATCTCAGTAAGAACTGCTATTGATGTTTGTAAGAAAGATGACATCATGAACTTTGCAGGTAAATGGATGGAACTTGAAGCCATTATGCTAAGTGAAGTAACACAGTCTCAGAAAAACAAAAAAGTGAAAAGGCAAGCTGAGAAAAGGTAATGTTATATTTCTATTTATCTGAAGGCAACTATGCTGTTATAATATGAATTTGGTAGGCAGAGGCAGGTGGATCTTTCTGAGTTCAAAGCCAGCCTGGTCTACAGAGTGAGTTCCAGGACAGCTGGGGCTAAAGGGAGACCCTATCTCAAAAAGACAAAAAAAAATACATAATAATAATAATAATAATAATGTGAATTTGGTGACCAAACCGAGACTTTAATATTGAAATTTTTGTTTTGTTTCCTCTCTGCCATCTTCCTTCAACTCATTGAACTTCCAGAGCATCCTCCCTTGGTGGCTATGGGAATCAGTTGTAGGGATATAAAGCTACTAAGACCTACTACTGATGGATGAATGCTGTTCCTCACAGCAAGGAACTGTTCCTGATGACTTCATCATGGACCTGGACAAGAAGAATTTAAACCCTAATGTCAGGTATGCTACACACCAGTAACAAGGATGACAGTGCTCTCTGGAGGACTGCCATGTTCACCTTCATTTACTGTAATTGGTTATTAGAAAAGGAACGCCCATTCATGAAATGAAATTTGAAAAGAAGAACACATTTAAAAAAATTTTTTTTGGTCTTTTCAAGACACGGTCCCCCTGTAGCTCCAGATGTCCTGGAACTCACTCTGTAGACCAGGCTGGCCTGAACTCACAAAGATCTGCCTGCCTCTGCCTCATGAGTGCCAGGATTAAAGGTATGTGTCACCAAGCCTGGTGAAAAGAAGAACACATTTTATATGTTATTTTGTGTCTGCTTCTTATACTAACATCTTGTGGTGACCATTGCTCTTTCGACTGTATAATAATTGAGCAAATGTACGATCTCATAGTGATGGAGCAGAGCCGTGGCTGTTAGGGTGCTGGAGAAGTTGGGGATGTCCTTGAGGAGATGACTGTCAGAGGATGAGAGGTTCCAGTGAAACAGAAGGGCTGAGTGCAAAGTGGTGACTGTATTCACTAAGATACATTTTATTATTGGAAGATGCCAAGAGCTGATGTAAAATGTTTTCAATGCAAAATTATAATGATTTGTCATTATATGAACATTAATTTATAATGTGTATATTTAAAAAATTATTTTGTAGATTATATATATATATAACCTTATCTGACAAAAATAAAATAATGAAAACAGATAAAATTCACTTACAACTCTCCAAATCATGTAATAAAGGAAAAGAATTATACATGACTTTGTCTTTTAACAAAAATTGTTCCTAAATTACATGAACTGTTGTCTGTAAAGCAGTTATGAATGCCCCTCAATGAGAGTCACTTTTCCATAACATTGACTGATTGCCTCATCAGTAATATTTAAATTCATGTAATCTGTTGTACTTGCACTTCGACTGTGTTATTTGAGTCAGGCATTCTCACTTGAATCATTCGTTTATTTTACACAACAGAGAGTGAGCCCACCCAGTAATGTGTGTACATTTAATTATGGATCTGCACATGATCACATGTCTGGTGACTGGCTCATCCAAAACAAGCATCAGAGAATTTTTTCAAAATATTCTTCACAGCTTTTCCTTCTGTGCTGCATAAAAACCACTGTGTAAGCATACTTTGCTAGAGAGAAGATTACATAACTGTGAAGTTTAATTGTAGGAAAGGCTTTGAAAATTGTTCTACATAAAGATGTGACTAAGTGGGAAACAGTGAGATCCCCTCTGCAACTACATGATTTTTCATTCATTGATTTTGTCGTTTATGTTATTTGACATAAAAATGTTTCTTTTTTTCTTTTCTTTTTTTAAATTTGTTTTTGTATGTGTATGAATGTACTGTCTGCATGTAGGTTTGTGCACCCGTATCGCGCAATGCTGCAGAAGTCAGAAGTGGGTCTCGGATTCCCCTGGAACTGGAGTTCTCCTGGAATTGGAGTTACAGATGATTCTTAGCTGCCATGTGGGGGCTGGGGATAGAACCTGGGTCCTCTGCAAGAGCAGTCAGTGCTCTTAACCCCTAGGCTATCTCTCCAGCCCCAAATGTTTCTTAACGTAAACAAAACAAGCTAAACACTTTCCATTGCCTTAGTTATGTTAATGCCTAGTTTTCTCATGACTAAACATCACTTTGAATTACTTCTACAAATGCCTTGTCCTGGGTACTGGGAGTTTCATCCACATTGGGCTGACCACAGTAAGCAGAAAAGAGCCACCATTCATTGATAGTGTCTTTCATAGGTAGTAGTTTCTGTTTTCCAAAATAAAAATGTATTTGAAAACCTGAAAGAAAATAAGCTGAATTGAGAGAAATGATGCTCGAAAACTCAAGCCCAAGTGATTTTCACTCTCCTCTGTCTTAATAGATGCAGCCTTTCCTGATAACAAATATCTTGTGATACACCTTTAATATATTTACCTTCTAATTTCTTGTTTTGGTTTTTTGAGACAGAATCTCACTCATTCTTTGCACAGGCTAGCCTTCAACTCCCACCAAGCCTCCTGTATCAGCCTCCCAAGTGCTGGGATTACTGGCACCAGCCACCATGTTTGGTGTTATCTCTACTTTTCTAAAATTCTTTATGGGGCTGGAGAGATGGCTCAGTGGTTAAGAACACTGGATGCTCTTGCAGAGGACTTTGGTTCTGTTGCCAGCACCCATAGGGTGGCTAACAATAAGTCTGTAACTCCTGTTAAGGGATCTGATGCCCTCTTCTGGCTTTATGGGCATTGCATGTACATGGTACACTCACAAAAAAGCAGGCAAAACACTCATACCATAAAATAAATTTGAAACCTCTTTCTATGTGAAAATCATGGATAAAATACAGTTGAAAAATACAAATGCATAACTGATTTTTTACTCATTTTAAAGGAAAGGTTTATTATGCATCCTCCTTACAAAAGTAATACACACTTCTATCAAAAATTAAACAGAAATAAATTAATTATTCCCTAATCACTTTATTAATTTATTAATTTCTTTTGGCATGCCTTGGTAGAGAATTTAATTTTCTCCTTATGGGTCACAACATAATTATCCCTAGAAAAATCTATTTCTTTTGATGTTGCTGGAAATGAGACATTTTCATTATATTTCCTGACTGGTTATTGGTATAAAAATAAGTTATTTTAGAGCGATCCCCACAATGTATTCTGTTGCCCCCTTTCCTCGAACTAAGAAGGAACTCATGCAAATATATATGAATTTGTATTTATGAGAAAATGTAAATGATTGATAGTTTAATTTTAATGGAAGAATTCACACTGCAATGGGTTGAAAGTCCTAATTAAAATAGAGGCAGAGACAAGCAAAATTTCCAGAGTGGGTGACGCTGCCAGGGACCGAGACAGGCATCTCCTCTATACCATTCTTCCCCCACCCCCAGGTTGATATTTTGGGGATTTGTTTCTGAATGTAGATTCCGCTATATTTATTTCCCTTTTAGATGTTTCTTCCAAATAAAAACTGATGATTCCTGATCCCTTTTCTTAGCTGGGCATGGTAGCACATGCCTTTAATCCCAGCACTGGGTTGCAGGGGCAGGCAGATCTCTATGAGTTCAAATCCATCCTACTCTACATAGTGAATTCCAGGCAAACCAGAGTGACACAAACCTTGTCTCAAAAAACATAGATATGTAGATAGATAGTTGGAGAGATAGGTAGATGTATAGACAGATGCATAGCTATTAATGCTATTTTTCTTACTGAGGAAAAGCAGTGAAATGTATTATTTTATTCATTTCAGCATTCCAGATCCAGTTTCTCTATTGCATGAGGCATCATTACGTTTCAACCAAGAGCTCAAAATCCTAGCATTGATGCTTCCAGCAGATAACCTTCCAACGGCGAGAAGGCTCAACAACACCCCCATCCCCAAGAGGCTTTGTTCTGGTAGGCTTCTCTGAGTGGCCTCAACTGGAAACAGCTCTTCTGGTGCTCATCTCCATCTTCTACATACTGACCATCCTGGGGAACTCCTCCATCAGTATCTTGTCCCGCCTTGACCTCCGACTTCACACCCCCATGTATTTCTTTCTATCCAATCTCTCCTTTCTGGACCTGTGCTACACGACTTGTACTGTCCCCCAAATGCTGAAGAATATTCAGAGCCACAGGAGATGTATCAGCTATGTGGGCTGCGTAGCACAGCTGTTCATCTTCCTTGGCCTGGGGTCCACGGAATGTGTGCTTCTCTCGGTCATGGCCTTTGACCGCTACGTGGCCATCTGCTGGCCTCTGCACTACACGGTTATCATGCACGCCCGGTTATGCCAACAGCTGGGTGCAGTGGCCTGGATAACTGGCTTCAGCAACTCTTTGGTTCAGACGGTGTTGACTTTCTTGTTGCCTCGCTGTGGCCAATACCGGGTAGAGAATTTCTTCTGGGAGGTGCCTGCCATGCATCAGTTATACTGCGTTGACACCTGGATCAATGAAGTGGAGATGTATGCTGCTGTGGTTGTCATAAAAGTTATCCCTGTTGCGTTAATTCTTTTCTCTTACATCAACATTGTCAGAGCAGTGGTAAGAATCCAATCTTCCGAGGGCTGGAAGAAGGCCTTAACACCTGCGGGTCTCATCTTCTGGTGGTCCTCATGTTCTATGGCTCTGCCATCAGCGGTTACGCATACATGGCACCCAAGAGCAGCTCAGCCAAACTGAAAGGCAAGCTTCTGGCTCTCTTCTATGGACTTCTAACACCCATGCTGAACCCCCTTATCTACAACGTTGAGGAACAAGGATGTCAAAGTAGCTGTGAGGAAGCTGCTGGGTAGAGAGCAAGAGCAACAGTGAACTTGGCTTAGAGAAGGCAGGTTCTCTTACAAGCCAATGGGTATCAGGTAGGATCACCGTGCACCACTCTTCTGGGAAAAAGAGATGCTGATGGGGACTGCTGTTGCTTACCAGCAAAAAACCAGTGCAACACAGGCTAAAATAATTGACATTAAAGATTTGTGGAAGTATTCATGTTGTTAGTATATGTTCTCTTGGGTAATTAACTTTTAAAATATTTTATTGCTTTTATTTTATGTGTATGAGTGTATTGCTTGCATGCATATAAGTCCACTCATGTCACGCAATACTCACCAAGGTCAGAAGAGGGCATTGGATCCCCTGGAACTCAAGTGGGATGGTAGCTAGCTGCCATATGGATGCTGGGAATTGAAACCAGGGCCTCTGCAGAAGCAGCCAGTGCTCTGAACTGCTGAGCCATCTCTCCAGAGTCTCATTTAAAAATGTGTCATTTTTATTTTATGTATATGAATATTTTTCCTGCATGTATGGGAGTATACCATGTGTATGCAGTGCTCATGGAGGAAGGAAGGGAGNTGTCTAGCATAAACTTCACACTAAACATTAGTGTAAAGCAGTAAGATTTGTAAATTGTGCATATTTCTCTAAAAAAAAGGGTGATAGACTGAAGACCGCTATCCAAAGATTGTATTTTTTCTCACTCTTCCCACTGCATCTTGCAAGAAGCTGACTCCTGGAATGTTCCAATTAAAAGCCCATTAGGGTACATTGGGACATTGGGACTGGACTTGAAATTGTCCTTCAATCTGGAAAAATGGCTTCAGTCTGTTTTTATACAAAGGGAGTGGAGGCAGAGAACAAGTTAGAGAAGGAGTAGGCTTTATTGTACAGGAAGGAAAGCCCGGTGGAAGAGTTATGTGGAATTCATTTGATTTGCAAGTAATTTCATGACGCTAGTTTCCACATTTTCCCCCATGGCCAAAATTCTTATTGCCATGACTTGTGTTTAATTGCAACAGAGGGACTAGCTCCCTGAGGTCTAAATTTCTACCACTCTCCACCATAATGTCAGGAATCCGTGCAGACTAAAAGACAAAGAAATTCTAGATATTTTTGCATTTTCCTAATATGATATTCAAGATTAGCAGGGTCAGTTCTGGGTGAGAGTTAGGTACAGAGGTCAGAGCTGTGATGATATATGGGGGAATCACTGATTTAGAAGCAGAAATGGAGCCAGACTAAGAAGCAGGGGGCACAGGCGAACGTCAGACCTGTCTTCCATAGCGTGAGGGACCATCACTCTCAAAAACCTGAAGGTATTTTTATTGCTTATGTTTACCAAGTGCTGCTTCAGGAACTGTCATGACAGCAAAAGCGTTTGCATTGGAGAAAGGCTGCAGGGAGCACAACAGAGACAGCGCAGCAGGGCTGTGCATTACAAAGAATCCTATCATTCTTACAGCAGAGAAAACAGTGATTTTAAGATTTGAACGTCACTGAGTAGGGACTGAGTTTAGGCTGCTTGATTTGTTTTTAAATTTCTAGCTTCATTGCTCAGAATAGTCAAGTGACCAACAAGAAACTAGGCAGGGTAGTTCTTCTAAGGCATGAACTGATCTTTCCCGAAACTAAAGTAAATTTTGTAAGACATCGTAGACATTTTGGAAATGATAAATAATCCGGCAAGTGAGTCCTTGTTTACCAGGGAGTCATAACTCTATATTAGCTTTTAATCTGGAAAGAACTGCCAGTGGGTTTGAAGGGTTCTACAAACTTTTTCTGTCACCATTTCCCTGCCGTATACCTTGAAAAGACTTTTGTGAGTTTATTACCACACCAGATGAGGAGCAAACAGCGCAGTGATGACAAAAGCTTTCCACTTAGAGCAGCCTGAGCATTCGCCTCATTCATGATCATGTCCTTTTCTACCTATCAGTTAAAAGAAACATTTGCTTTTGACTGTGAGTGAAAGCAAGAGGGGAAAGCTCTTGAATTAACGCTATCAACTGTTGTTTAAAGTAGATAAGTGTGGGTAAGAGAACCCAGTCCTCTACAAGAGCAGCCAGTGCTCTTAACTGCTGAGCCATCTTCTCCAGCCCCTTTGCCTGTTTGTAGTCTTTTTGTTTCTAGCTAGGAAGCCTGTGTTTCACAACTCTCCACTTCTTCCAGCTATTGCATTCCTTTTTCTGTTTCTCAAAATGTTCTCTGAGCCTCAGAAGAGGTGATACAGCTGTTCCCTTTAGGACTAAGTACTGGACAGTCAGTCTCAGCACTTTGACTAGTTATGAGTCTCTGCAGTAATTAACCAACTGCAAAAAGAATCTTCTCTGACTAAAGTCTCATATGAACTTAACCAAACTTCCCCCAATTATATTACACATAACCACAATACTATGAATAAAACCAGAAGATTAATATTTAAAAAAAATAAAAAAATAAAGTAGATATAAATCTTATTTTCCAAGTGAAACTCCAGACACTTAGTGATCTGTATTGAAGCTCTCTTTGAACAAAAATAGCCATTTGGATTTTTTGGAGTTTAATTTAGACTTCTTCATTACTCTGTTTCACTGTGTTTTCCTTGAAATTAGTAGTGAATCATACACTTTAGGTTGGTTGAAGTCATAACTGACCATGGGAAAAATTGTTCCATGCCATCGTTGGTGACTTGTCATGCCTTGCTACACTTTATGGAGTCTTCTTTAGAAGTTCTACATGGGCCAAAGACCACGTGTAAATGGGAGTCTCACAGGCAGCAGGGACTTCTCTTCATGAAATGTTACTTCTCACATTTATCCCATACAAATCTCAGTAAGAACTGCTATTGATGTTTGTAAGAAAGATGACATCATGAACTTTGCAGGTAAATGGATGGAACTTGAAGCCATTATGCTAAGTGAAGTAACACAGTCTCAGAAAAACAAATGGTGAAAAGGCAAGCTGAGAAAAGTTAGTGTTATATTTCTTTTTATCTGAAGGCAACTATGCTGTTATAATGTGAATTTGGTAGGAAGAGGCAGGTGGATCTTTCTGAGTTCAAAGCCAGCCTGGTCTACAGAGTGAGTTCTAGGACAGCTGGGGCTACAGGGAGACCCTATCTCAAAAAGACCAAAAAAAATATGTGAATTTGGTGACTAAACCGAGACTTTAATATTGAAATTTTTGTTTTGTTTCCTCTCTGCCATCTTCCTTCAACTCATTGAATTTCCAGAGCATCCTCCTTTGGTGGCTATGGGAATAAGTTGTAAGGATATAAAGCTACTAAGACCTACTATTGATGGATGAATGCTGTCCCTGACAGCAAGGAGCTGTTCCTGATGACTTCATCATGGACCTGGACAGGGAGAATTTAAACCCTAATGTCAGGTATAATACACACCAGTAACATGGATGACAGATCTCTCTGGAGGACTGCCATGTTCACCTCTATTTGCTGTAATTGGTTATTAGAAAAGGAACGCCCATTCATGAAATGAAGTTTGAAAAGAAGAACACATTAAAAAAATTTTTTTTTGGTCTTTTTGAGGCAGGGTCTCTCTGTAGCCCCAGATGTCCTGGAACTCACTCTGTAGACCAGGCTGGCCTTGAACTCACAAAGATCTGCCTGCCTCTGCCTCCCAAGTGCTAGGATTAAAGGTGCACACCACCATGCTCAGCAATAAAATAATTTTTTAACTTGAAATGCTCTTAAGCATTTTGCTAAGCACTACCCTCACCAGAAGGGGAAGCAGCTGCCACCCACGCAGTACTCAAGGTCTTAGATATAGAGAGAAAAAAGGTAATTTTTGCAGCAAAATTAACCTTCAAAACAAACATCCCAAAGAGGACCTGGGGCAGGCAAGGGCACAGGGAGGATCTACCCTTTCATTCTCTTTACTTTTTTTTTTTTTTTTTTTTTT
>VZQC01005703.1:159920-184059 GCA_009823505.1 Rhizomys pruinosus
CAGACGGTTCTTAGCCGCCATGTGGGTGCTGGGGATCGAACCCGGGTCTTCTGCAAGAGCGTCAGTGCTCTTAACCGCTAGGCTATCTCTCCAGCCCTTCTTTTCTTTTTTTTAAATTTATTTTTGTATGTGTATGAATGTACTGTCTGCATGTAGGTTTGTGCACCCTTGTCGTGCAATGCTGCAGAAGTCAGAAGAGGGTCTCAGATTCCCCTGGAACTGGAGTTCTCCTGGAATTGGAGTTACAGATGGTTCTTAGCTGCCATGTGGGTGCTGGGGATAGAACCCGGGTCCTCTGCAAGAGCAGTCAATGGTCTTAACCACTAGGCTGTCTCTCCAGCCCCAAATGTTTTTTAACATAAACAAAACAAGCTAAACACTTTCCATTGTCTTAGTTATGTTAATGCCTAGTTTTCTCCTGACTAAACATCACTTTGAATTACTTCTACAAATGCGTTGTCCTGGGTTCTGGGAGTTTCATCCACATTGGGCTGACCACAGTAAGCAGAAAAGAGCCACCATTCATTGATAGTGTCTTTCATAGGTAGTAGTTTCTGTTTTCCAAAATAGAAATGTATTTGAAAACCTGAAAGAAAATAAGCTGAACTGAGAGAAATGATGCTCGAAAACTCAAGCCCCAGTGGTTTTCACTCTCCTCTGTCTTAATAGATGCAGCCTTTCCTGATAACAAATATCTTGTGATATACCTTTAATATATTTACCTTCTATTTGCTTCTTTTGTTTTTTTGAGACAGAATCTCACTCATTCTTTGCACAGGCTAGCCTTCAACTCCCACCAAGCCTCCTGTATCAGCCTCCCAAGTGCTGGGATTACTGGCACCGGCCACCATGTCTGGTGTTATCTCTACTTTTCTAAAATTCTTTATGGGGCCGGAGAGATGGCTCAGTGGTTAAGAACACTGGCTGCTCTTGCAGAGGACTTTGGTTCGGTTACCAGCACCCATAGGGTGGCTAACAAGAAGTCTGTAACTCCAGTTCCAAGGGATCTGATGCCCTCTTCTGGCTTCTATGGACATTGCATGTACATGGTATACTTACAAAAAAGCAGGCAAAACACTCATACCATAAAATAAATTTGAAACTCTTTCTATGTGAAAATCATGGATAAAATACAGTTGAAAAATACAAATGCATAACTGATTTTTTACTCCTTTTAAAGGAAATGTTTATTATGCTTCCTCCTTACAAAAGTAATACACACTTCTATCAAAAATTAAACAGAAATAAATTAATTATTCCCTAATCCCTTTATTAATTTATTAATTTCTTTTGGCATGCCTCAGTAGAGAATTTAATTTTCTTCTTATGGGTCACATAACATAATTATCCCTAGAAAAATCTATTTCTCTTGATGTTGCTTGGAACGAGACATTTTCATTATATTTCCTGACTGGTTACTGGTATAAAAATAAGTTATTTTAGAGGGGATCCCCACAATGTATTCTGTTGCCCCCTTTCCTCGAACTAAGAAGGAACTCATGCAAATACATACGAATTTGTATTTATGAGAAAATGTAAATGATTGATAGTTTAATTTTAATGGAAGAATTTACACTGCAATGGGTTGAAAGTCCTAATTAAAATAGAGACAGAGACAAGCAAAATTTCCAGAGTGGGTGACACTGCCAGGAACTGAGACAGGCATCTCCTCTATACCATTCTTCCCCCACCCCCAGGTTGATATTTTGGGGATTTGTTTCTGAATGTAGATTCTGCTATATTTATTTCCCTTTCAGATTTTTCTTCCAAATAAAAACTGATGATTCCTGATCCATTTTCTTAGCTGGGCATGGTAGCACATGCCTTTAATCCCAGCACTGGGTTGCAGGGGCAGGCAGATCTCTATGAGTTCAAATCCATCCTACTCTACATAGTGAATTCCAGGCAAACCAGAGTGACACAGACCTTGTCTCAAAAAACATAGATATGTAGATAGATAGTTGGATAGATAGGTAGATGGATAGACAGATGCGTGGCTGTTAAGGCTATTTTTCTTACCGAGGAAACACAGTGAAATGTATTATTTTATTCATTTCAGCATTCCAGATCCAGTTTCTCTATTGCATGAGGCATCATTAAGTTTCAACGAAGAGCTCAAAATCCTAGCATTGATGCGTCCAGCAGACAACCTTCCAACGGCGAGAAGGCTCAACAACACCCCCAGGCCCCAGAGGCTTTGTTCTGGTAGGCTTCTCTGAGTGGCCTCGACTGCAAACGGCTCTTCTGGTGCTCATCTCCATCTTCTACATACTGACCAACCTGGGGAACTCCTCCATCATCATCTTGTCCCGCCTTGACCCCCGACTTCACACCCCCATGTATTTCTTACTATCCAATCTCTCCTTTCTGGACCCGAGCTACACGACTTGTACTGTCCTCCAGATGCTGATGAATATTCAGAGCCACAGGAGAAGTATCAGCTATGTGGGCTGCGTAGCACAGCTGTTCATCTTCCTTGGCCTGGGGTCCACGGAATGCGTGCTTCTCTCGGTCATGGCCTTTGACCGCTATGTGGCCATCTGTCGGTCTCTGCACTACACGGTTATCATGCACGCCTGGTTATGCCAACAGCTGGGCGCAGTGGCCTGGATAACTGGCTTCAGCAACTCTTTGGTTCAGACGGTGTTGACTTTCTTGTTGCCTTGCTGCGGCCAATACCGGGTAGAGAATTTCTTCTGCGAGGTGCCTGCCATGCTTCAGTTATCCTGCGTTGACACCTGGATCAACGAAGTGGAGATGTATGCTGCTGTGGTTGTCATAAAAGTTATCCCCGTTGCGTTCTTTTCTCTTACATCAACATTGTCAGAGCAGTGGTAAGAATCCAATCTTCTGAGGGCCAGAAGAAGGCCTTCAACACCTGCGGGTCTCATCTTCTGGTGGTCCTCATGTTCTATGGCTCTGTCATCAGCGGTTATGCATACATGGCACCCAAGAGCAGCTCAGCCAAACTGAAAGGCAAGCTTCTGGCTCTCTTCTATGGACTTCTAATGCCCATGCTGAACCCCCTTATCTACACCTTGAGGAACAAGTATATCAAAGGAGCTGTGAGGAAGCTGCTGGGTAGAGAGCAAGAGCAACAGTGAACTTGGCTTAGAAAAGGCAGGTTCTCTTACAAGCCAGTGGGTACCAGGTAGGATCACCGTGCACCACTCTTCTGGGAAAAAGAGATGCTGATGGGGACTGCTGTTGCTTACCAGCAAAAGTCAACCAGTGCAACACAGGCTAAAATAATTGACATTAAAGATTTGGGGAAGTATTCATGTTGTTAGTATATGTTCTCTTGGGTAATTAACTTTTAAAATATTTTATTGCTTTTATTTTATGTGTACGAGTGTATTGCTTGCATGCATATAAGTCCATTCATGTCACGCAATACTCACCAAGGTCAGAAGAGGGCATTGGATCCCCTGGAACTCGAGTGGGATGGTAGCTAGTTGCCATATGGATGCTGGGAATTGAAACCAGGTCCTCTGCAGAAGCAGCCAGTGCTCTGAACTGTTGAGCCATCTCTCCAGAGTCTCATTTAAAAATGTGTCATTTTTATTTTATGTATATGAATATTTTTCCTGCATGTATGGGAGTATACCATGTGTATGCAGTGCTCATGGAGGAAGGAAGGGGGCGTCAGCTCTACAGGAACTGATGTCATAGACAGTTGTTAGCCACCATGTGGGTGCTGGGAACCAAACTTGGGTCCTCTGTTAGAGAAGCCAGTGCTTTTAATCTATGAGCCGCCTCTCCAGCTCCAGATAATAATCTTTTAAAAGACTTTCTCATTATCTAACATTGAGATGGTGGAAGGAGCAATTCAAAGCCTCGTTGGAAAAACACAAAGACCTGCTTGAAACACATGCTTAAAATGATTAAATTAGGCCATAATTAACCAAATGAAAATATCATACTTCCTCCTTGAAAATGCTGTGTTAAAGTGTAGATTTAAAAAAATTATTATTTTTATGTGTATGAGTGTTTGGCCTGAATTTTTCTTGTTACGAGTTTTGTGCAATGCCCACAGAGGCCAGAAGAGGGTGCTGGATCACCTGGAACTGAAGTTACAGATGGCTGTTAGCTGCTATATAGGTGCTGGGAATGGAACCCAGGTACTCTGCAAGAGCAGCCAGTGCTCTTAACTGCTGTACCATCTCTCGAGCCACAAGGGTAGATTTTTATACCCAGTCTTACTGTAATCAAGACTTGGATGCTGCAGTCTCCCCTAGTGAGTGGCTGTGGTGAGCATCTACATCATTTCAGAGAAACACCAAGCACAAAGCCCACACAGTGCTTCTGGGTATTTATTTTACTTACCTAATTGCTCTAGCATAGATATTATATGTCAATGTAGAGAAATTTTTCTTCATGTCTAGAACATTGAGAGCAAACACATCTCCCATTAATGGTTTATGCACTGGAAAACTCTTGTAGCTCAGGTGGTATGTATTTTATTCTTGTCTTTTTTTCAGTCATTTTTATCAGCATTATAACAACTATTCTCAGCAAGCCATATGGAAGAATAGAAGTTTTCTCAAAATTCAGAGGAGAGCAATCCAATGATGTTTGAACTTCTCCCTGTGGATGGATAGATAGCTCTAGTGCCTTGTTTTAGAGCCTTTTTTTTTTTTAAAGACAGGGCCTTCCTTTAGTCCCAGCTTGCCTGGAACTCCCTCTGTAGACCAGGCTGGCCTTGAACTCACAGAGAACCGCCTTCCTCTGCCTCCTGAGTGCTGGGATTAAAGGCATCTGCCACCATGCCTGGCACTAAAGATGGTTCTTAGCCACCATGTGGGTGCTGGGAATCGAACCCAGGTCTTCTGCAAGAGCAGTCAGTGATCTTAACCACTGAGCCATCTCTCTAGCACTGAGCCTATTTTCTTATACCTACAGTTTAACACCTTGTTATCTTCCTGTGTAGATTGCAGTGTACTCATAGAGAATGATGGAGAAAAGTAGATTGAGGACACATCTGGGTGAGTTTATAATATAAAAATATGAATGAGCATCTATTCTGAAAGATTGCAGGGCAGATGACTTTAGTAGTTGTGGTGGTTTCAATGATAAGTGTCCCCCATACACTTCAAGTATGTGAACACTTGTTCAGTGGTGGCACTGTTTTGGGCTGTCTAGGAGGTACAGGCCTGTTGGGGGACACCTGTCACTGGGGGCAGGCTTTGAGGGTACCTAGCCTTGCCCTACTTTGACTTTGGCTTTCTCTGCTTTCTGCAAGTGCTCGAAGATGTGAGTGCTCACCTTTCTGCTCACGCTGCCTCCTGCCACTCCTCTGCCATAGTGGACTCTTATCCCTCTGGAATGTAATGAACCCAATAAACTCTTCCTTCTATAAGCTGCCTTGGTCATGACATTTCATCATATCAATAGATAATGAAGTCATACAATCATTTTCCAAGATGACATGAAGAGATGGCAAATATTCAAATTATACTAATATCACACTCCCAGTTCTTCTCTAAGAGAACTTCAATAACTTCCTTTTTCCCAGATATTTCTCTTTTTTTGCTATATCTTTATATATATATATTATATTATATGCATGCCACCTCGCATCTCACACCCACTCCATTAACTGCTGTATAACAATTGAGAATATATTATCAAAGACAGGCGGGGGAGCAGTGTCCCACGGGGCTCGGACGCCCTGGAGGTCCCTGGCAGAACGCCCGGCCTAAGATAACTCCCGAAGATTGAGATGCTTTCCTTTTAAGGATATTACGTTTTCTGGTGTTGGACTTAATACACACTGAGCCACAACAAATATCTTTTCCTAAGCCAGCTTATAGATACAAAATAAACTTTTGAAATGTGTCAAGAAACTGGACAATTAAAATGCCTCTCTTAGGCACACGGGCTTTTTCCTGCAGCAAGAATTTTCTGCAGATCCAAGTTAAAAAACAGATCCTTTCTCTTAACAAACAATGTATAGTGCAAGCTGTTAATATATATGGCAAAGGTTAAAACTTGCTTCAGACAAGAAAACAAAATAGATTGCATGACAGTAATGTTCTGTCTTACATGAATGTCCTTAAAAAAAAACAGATTCCAGTGATAAAAATGTTATGATGAAAAGAAAACATCTCTTCATTAAGGTTAAAAAAATTCCCCTAAACCTAAAAATAAAAAGAAATTCCTTTTTCCGTCCTCTGGTTCCTATAGACAAAGAGGTAGATAAGACATCCTCTTGTTAAAGCCTGGACTTCTAACACTCCCAGTTAAGCAAGATAGAGACTAAGTCTCCTTACATCAGCCACTTATTTGACAAAACAAAGCTGTTAGCTGGAACAAACAGTGGGACAGCTCTTGGTTCTAGTAAAAATTTAAACCTTAGATTAGCAGTCAGAGTTAGAAAACTAATAGCTAACTTAGGACATTATAGGAAATAAGGTTTTTACTTCAATAGAAACTTAAAAGAAACTATTAACTATTAGGATGTATGGTTACTCTATCCTCAAAATGGAGCACATAAGACCAATATCTGCTGCTAAAAGAACTTTGTAGTACTAGACTCTGTGAAGCTATGACTTTTCAATTATGACTTGTAAACTACTTGATGTTCCTTTTTCTTCTTAGCATGTTATTTCATCAGTAAAGGCTCTGTCTTAGAATTTCCTAATTTACTTTAAAGAAAGTTTATTTCCTACCTAAACTTGGTGAGTTTTAGTTGTCCTGCTCTGAGTGCTCGAGCTTTTCAGTTAATGTGTACAATCTTGACTTTTTTACCTACCTAGGTAATTGTAAAGCTTTGCCAAATCGTCTTGTTCTGCCCTCTCCAAGACCACTATATAATCACTGCCCCTGTTCAAATAAAGTTGCTGTAAGATCTAGAAACTTCCCTTAGTTTTTCATTTCTGCTAAGCCGTTCAACTGCCCTGTGTTTTTCCTGCCAAGAGGACTCTGCAGAAATCCACGACTCCCAAGAGGAGAGCTAGCCGGTAGCAGACAGCCGGGTACAACAGTCGGCAACAAAATCTATAATAATAGTGACTAATTTCATAATCAAAAGTCTAGGCCTGTCCCACCCTATCTCCCAACCACACCAGAGCTCATGCATTCTGCCAAACATGTTTTTCATCTTTTTCTCAGTCTCTCTCAAAATTATTCATATATAGGTTGACTGTTTTGAGCAGAAGTTCACTGTTTCAGTCAGTTCTTTGACACAGTCTTTTCTGTTGTTGTTGTTCTTTCCAATATGCACCACTCCCAACTACTTGGACTAAAGCTTAAGGAGGCCTGCACAAGAAATACTACTAAGTAAATGGTGCTAGCATCCACAGATGAGGGATACCATTCGTTGTTTGTTTTCCTGGGACTTCATTACTTCACTTAACATAATATCTTCTAGTTCCATCCATTTACGTGCAAAGTTCATGATGTCATCTTTCTTTATTGCTGCTGCATAGAACTCCATTGTATAGATTACCACATTTTCTCTATCCACTCATCAGTTGAGGGGCACCTGGGTTGGTTCCAGCTTTTTGCTATTGTGAAGAGAGCTGCAATAAACATGGTTGTTGATGTATCTCTGTGGTAAGATGAGTCTTGTGGGTATATACCCAGGAGTGGTATGACTGAGTCAGGTGGTAAGCTCATTTTGAGTCTTCCAAGGGCTCTCCACACTGCTTTCCATAGTGGCTGTACAAGTTTACATTCTCACCAGTAGTGGATGAGTATTCCCCTTTCCCCACAACCTCTCCAGCACTTGGTATCATTTGGTTTCTTGACCCTAACCAGTCCTTTTGGAGTGAGATGATATCTTAAAGTGGTTTTAATTTGCATTTCCTTAATTATTAATGATGTTGAGCATTTTTAAAGATGTTTCTCAGCCATCTCTAATTCCTCACTTGTGAAGTCTCTGTTCAGCTCTTTGCTCCATCTTTTGAGTGATTCATTTATTTTCTTTCTTATTTGCTTTTTAAGTTGTTTATATTACTCTGGAAATCAATGCTTTGTCAGATGTATCTGTGGTGAAGCTTTCCTCCCACTCTGGGTTTTCTCTTCACTTCCTTGATTGTTTCTTTTGATGTACAGAAGCTTTTGAGTTTAATGAAGTCCCATTTGTCAATTGTTGATCTTATTTCTTGCATAGCTGCTGTCTGATTTAAGAAGTCTTTTCCTATGCCTATGTCTTGTAGGCTGCTGCCAACTTTTTCTTCTATCACATTCAGAGTTTTGGGTTTCACTTTGAGGACTTTGATCCATCTGGAGTTGACTTTTGTGCAGGGCGAGAGGGAGGGGTTTAACTCTATTCTTCTACAAATGGTGATTTGATCTTGTTGCTGAAGATTCTGTCTTTCCTCCATTGTGTCTTCTTGGCTCCCTTGTCAAATATGAAGTGGCTGAAATTGTATGTGCTCTAGTTTGGATCTTTGGTTTTGTTCCATTGGTCAACAGGTCTGTTTTTGTGCCAGTTCCAAGCTGTTTTTATGACTATAACCCTGTAGTTTAGTTTGAAGTCTGGTATAGAGATCCCCCCTGTATTATTCTTTTTGCTCAAGGTTGCTTTGGCTACTTGAGGTCTTTTGTTTTTCCATATGAAATTAAGGACTTTTCTCCCCCAAGCCTGTGAAGAAACTCTTGGGGATTTTAATTGGGACTGCGTTGAATCTGTATATTAGTTTGGGTAGAATGGACATTTTTTTTCAAGATAGAGACTCCCTGTAGTCCAGCCGTCCTGGAACTCCCTCTGTAGACCAGGCTGACCTTGAAATCAAAAATATCCTATTGTCTCTGCCTCCCGAGTGCTAGGATTAAAGGTGTGTGCCACCACGTCTGGCAGAATGGACATTTTTACTATGTTAATTTTCCCAATCCATGAGCATGGGAGGTCTTTACATCTTCTGATGTCTTCTTCAATTTCCTTCTGTAGGGGTTTAAAGTTTTTTTTGTAGAGACCTTTGGTGTTTTTGGTTAGGTTTGTTCCTAGGAATCTTAATGTTTTTGAGGCTATTGTGAGTGGGAAAGTCTCCTTGTATTCCTTCTTCAGTTGTTTCTTGTTGGTGTAAAGAAAGGCTACTGATTTTTCTAGGTTAGTTTTGTATTCTGCCACTTTACTGAAACTCAATAATTTCTAGGAGCTTTCTGGTGGAGTTTTTAGCCTCCCTTAGGTAAAGAATCATATCATCAGCAAAAATTGATAGACTGACTTCCTCTTTTCCAATTAGTACTCCTTTAATTTTCTTTTCTTGCCTTATTGCCCTAGCAAGTGTTTCAAGTACTATATTGAAGAGGAGTAGTGCAGGGGCCATCCTTGCTGAGTTCCTACCTTTAAGGGGAATGCTTCTGTATCTTTTCCATTTAGGATGACGTTGGCTGTGGATTTCCTGTATATGGCTTTCATTACATTGAAGAATGATCCCTCCAAACCAATTTCCTCTAGGACGTTAAGCATGAAGGGATGTCGGATTTTGTCAAAGGCTTTTTCTGCATCAATTGAGATGATCATATGGTTTTTGTTTTTCAGTCCATTTATGTGTTTTATGTTATTTATTGATTGTGGGAAAACTTAGTTAAGATGGGTTGCATTCTAAGCCAATGGGACCTCCCTGGCCACACCTATAGGGTGGGATTAGTGATGAAAAGGTTTAGGATTTGGCTTTGAGAATTGAGTCATCCTGGATATTTAAGCAGACATCTTGCAATAAAATCTCTCTCTGCATTTGGACCTCAACATGCGTCCCTGTGCTGTGCTTTCCTGCACGTGTTTTCCACATGGGTCATCCTGGGATTAAGTGGGCCCAACCACAAATCTTGGCAGTCTACCCACAAATGGCTACATGAACGTGGTGTATGGAGACAAGTTTGGTAAGCTAGAATCTCTGCAAGATGGGAAAAGACACCTTTAAGGAAGCTATGTTTCAGGAGGAATTGTTTTGTGATGTAAGGCATGTGTTTGTTGACTGTGTACTGTGGTTTGATGTGGCTGTTGTGTTTCAAGTTGTGGAATGGAGAAAGTTTAGCATCTCTAAATCAGTGAAGGCATGGACTAAGGATGGACGCAGAAGTAATTCTCGTATTGACTCTGCTGGTGCACCTGTGGATGGCGCTGATGGAGACTTGGCCTGTGTGCTGGAGACCCTTTCTCTGATAGGCTTTGGGAAGCTTGCATTCACTTGTGGGTTTTCACCCACTCGGTGAGACACGATTATGGAGCCCATGGGTGCTGTTTTGGCTTCCCTGGATTGGGGGCATCTGTTGCTTCCCTAGCCTTCCCAGGTTGCGGGTATTCAGAGAAATTGTGAGAGGAGCCCTTCCTCTCCCATCCACTTGCCTTCTAGAGGCTTTGAAATGTGCTTGGAACCTGCCCTGAAGCCTGGGCTCCCAGCTCCCGCCTTCTGGCCACAGTTCAGGTGGTGAAGGTCACAGAGGCTGGAAGGACAGGCGAGCCCATGGAGCAAGCAAGCATTTTCCGGCGAGCCTTCCACAAAGGCGTTCATTTGCACCTTTGCACAGGCAGGCTTGGGTTGTACAGGCAACCACCCAGGAATTAATCTACCAACATTTGCTTTCATGGAAGCTTGTGAAAAGCCAGCCACAGTCTAAATGTGTTTTTAAAAGGTGTCCTCAAAAATTTTTCTGTAAATAGTGTAAAATAGTGCTTAATCCTGCTGAAGTTTCCTTTTGCCTGTTAAACTTCCTCCAAGATTTCTTCTAGAGGCCAGTTTTCTATGATGCAAATTGAGCTTGTAAATTCCAGACCTGGTGGTTGCCCACGCCTTTAATCTAAACGGAGGTCTGTGAGTTCAGCGCTGGCCTAGTCTACAGAGTGACATCTAGACCAGCTCTGACTGTGAAAAATCCCTGCCTTGAAAAGACCAAAGGCAAAATATGAAGCTGTTGCATTTTTCAGTTTGTAGCTGTTTGTAGATTCTCTGGTTAATCTAGTCCAATGTTTGTTCTGTGCCCCTCTCCTGCTCTGGAAACAGTGGATGGCTGGTGGGGGAAGGGCTGACTTTGCAGTATTCTGTGTTTCACTGGGAAACATAAAGTCTCCGGCACTCTTGCGTGGGGGCAGTGCTTCATTTTTCATTGTGTTTTAAAGGTGCAGCTTTGATTCCATTACTCAGGAGAAAGACTGTGGACCTCTGCAAAGACTCAAGCCCAACCTTAATTATGTAAATGACCTTTTTTCTTTCTTTCTTTTTTTTTTTTTTTTTTTTTTTTTTTTTTGTTTTTTTTGGTCTTTCAAGACAAAGAAGGGTCTCTTCTCAGCCTCATCTGTCCGTGAACTCCACTCTTATAGACCAAGGCTGGCCGTGAATCAAACAAAGACATCCTTGCCTCTCCCTCCCAAGTGCTAGGATTAAAGGGTGCGCCACTAGCCCGGCATGACCTTTTTTCATTGAACATCAAACTAATATGGCTTTCCTCTCTTACAGGGTCCAACCTAACAAAAAAAACCTTTCTTTATAGTGTATGATATGTATGTATGTGTGTGTATGTATGTGTGTGCACACGAGTGTATGGATGTGTGTACTTGTGTTCTAAGTATATTTTAATGTTAACAGCCATGATACCAGTAAAAACATTGCCTCTGAGCTGGAACATGGACCTTTCTTCTCAAGACGCAAATTTATATTAAACAGCCAAGCATTATTTGATTTCTTTGTTTTTATTGATGCTTTGGGCATTTCGTACATCATTTTCCAATTCAGTTCAGTCGTATATTTCCCCTTTACCCTCCCCCCCCACCCCATCCCAGATCATGCATCTGCCATAACTGTCCTGCATCTTTCTCTAAGAGTTTTGTTCATTTTTAAGCTATAATATGATAATCCATGAGTACAAGCATTCTTCATGTAAACCAATTTGCAGGCTGTGTGCCCAACCCCCACAGCCCCACCATACCACGGGGGGTGAGGGATGTGTATGTTCAATCAAGTTGATCAAATGAGTGTCCAGACTACATTGCTGTAGTTTTCACCCATTCAACCCCAGTCACAGCCCTTACATTCTACCACCCACCCTCTTCGCAGATTGGATCCCTAGGCTTAGAAAAGGGCGACAGGTGGATGAGAAGCAAACAGTCCACTCTCTCTGGAGCTGTTGTGCTTGGAATATGGTCAATTCTGGCTGTTTTCCTTTCATGGGCTGACAGTTTTTGTCCAGAGAATAGAACCTTTCAATCCTACTAAATGAGAAGCACAAGCAATTAGATATATAGGTATTTAAACAACACTAATAGTTATGGTAGGTTACTTTGGTATAGACACAGATATTTGGGATGATATGTTAATCCCATGAATTACATTTTTTCCTGTTAAATATGACAGGGTCTTACTGTGGCTTATAACATCTAACCTGTAGAGATGTAAGCTTGTGGCACTCACCATGGGTTATTCCTCCAAGGAAAAGAGAGCCATAGCCAATTAATTTGGGATATACAGGCATATGGCTGCACTCTGCTGGCACAGTATTTCCAGGCAGGTGATTTGTAGCTGGTGCGTTGATGGTGGAGCTTGCTTGACTCAAGGAGACCCGTATTTTCTTTATTTATTTTAGTGGCCTTTGGTAACTACTGGTATTCCAGAGGCCATCTGTACACTTGCATGTGTGGTCTCAATACATCTTTCCCATGTTATCATCAGGTCTTCGGCAGCAGAGGCCTTATCGTCTTTCTTCTTGCAGATATCCAGTTTAGAGGCAAGGAGCCTTTACCTTTTGTGGGGCCTTGGATCCCCTGGCCACAACTCCCTGGTAGAATAATCCATTTCTGTGTATCAGAGCTCCCTGTATTAATATATTTTGCTTAAGTGCATAGCTTAAGACTTTAGTATTATATTTGGTTCTGAACAAGAATAATCCTTTTCACAGTTCTTATGTCTATTAGTCAATTAAAGAAGGCAGTTTTAACCGGTTTTAAAGAGATTACCTCTATAATAGTTTCTCTCCAATTTACAGTTGGAGAGCGACTTTATCAATCATCATATTTCTCCTTGTTCTATGGGGGGGGGAGAAGAAAGTCTCTCATAGCAAAACCTTGGTGCGCACCTAGAAGGTAAGGTTTCTATTAGGACTCATTATAAATAGTTGTTGCAAGTAGATCCACAAGGGTTTTCGATGTTTTATAGCAATCTGAGGACTTTCCTTCCTTTCAATGGTTCAGACAGGGCAGTCAGTTGGCACTTTCTGGTAGCATCCTACTCAATGCAAAGCTCTATCTTTTCTTTCTCAGCTGTTAAGTTGGTGACATTTTGTCCTGTTGGAACAAACAAATCTTTCCCGTAGTTAGTTTTAAGATTTGAATTGCAAAGGATTTTGACGAAAAGGTTTCATGTCTATCTGTACCCCCTTTATTTACCCATGTAGTCTCCAGAGGACAGTTGTAATTATACATAACTATAGGGTGGAATCAGGCACAGTTTTCATAATTCACCAAATTCACGCCATTGTTTTGGGTGACATATATGATTAACTTGGGAAGCAAACTTAATTTTTATGTTAAATCATCTTAAAGAGAATGCTACAATGTGATCACTGTACAACAGAGAAAGATTATAGAGAACATTGCATGTGCCAATCCAAAGTTATTGCTCTACAGATTTTATGTAAAACAAATGTGGACCAGCGATTTATATCTGTTTAACTCAGATGCATTACGTTTTATCAGGTCTGTAAACCAATGTTGTTTAGTATCCACATATTTACTTTTACTCGTCCTAAAACACAATGTATCCTGTAGAGTGTCTAGGCAAATTGGATACTTGTGAACTCATGTCAATTAAATATGCATTATCGAATATACAACCCATGTCCCTTCCCACCCACTCCCCCCTTCCCATTCACCATTTCAGTCCGTTTTCTGATGCAGTCTTTTGTTGTTGTTCTTTACTATGGCATCCCTCTCACAGATAATATTTATATCTGTTATTGGTATTGAGCATCCACATATGAGGGACACCATTTACTCGTTTGTTTTTACGGGGACTGTGTGACTGGTCACCTTAACTAATGTCTTCAAGCTCCTCCAGTTACCCATTCAAGTTCTTATTATGTTGTTCCCTCTTTACCGCGTTGCATAGAACACCAGTGTATACATGTATCACATTTTCTCTATCTCAGTCGTCAGTTGAGGGGCACCTGGGCTGGTTCGCAAGCTTTTTTGCTATTGTGGAACAGAGATGCAATAAACATGCTGTGCAATGTATCGTTTGCAGTAAGACGTGTCTTGTGGGTAATATACCCAGGAGTGGTATGACTGGGTCAAATGTCAGGCTCTTTGAGTCTTTAAGTGTTCTCCACACTGCTTTCCATAGTGGCTGTAGCAAGTTTACATCCCACCAGCAATGGATGAGTGTTATCCCTTTCCCTCAAACCCTTCCAGCACTGGTAATCTATTGTGTTCCCTGATCCTAGCCAGTCTATTGGAGTAAGGTGATATCTCAAAGGTGGTTTAATTTGTATGTTCCTTAATTATCAGCGATGTTGAACACTTCTTAAGATGTTTCTCGGCCCATCTCTTAATTCCTCCTCTGGTGAACTCTATTCAGATCTTGGGCTCCTTTTTGAGTGAGTCATTTGTTTTTTTTTCCTTTCTTTTTTTTGAGTATCTTGTATAACTCTTTGGATTAATGCTTTGTGTCAGATGTAATCTGCAGTGAAGTTTTCCTCCCACGCTGTGGGTTTTCTCTTCACTTCGGTTTTGTTTTCTTTTTGATGTACAGAAATTTTGAGTTTAATAAGGTCCCATTTGTCAGTGTGTCGATCTTATTTCTGTGGGCAGCTGCTGGTCTGATTAAGAAGTCTTTTCCTATGCCTATGTTTTGTAGTCGCTGCCAGTTTCTCTGTCTATTCACCAGTACCAGAAGTTTGGGGAATTCACGTTGAGGGTCCTTATTTTGGTCCATCCTGGAGTTGACTGTTGTAACAAGGTGATAGGTAGTGGGTTTAGATTGTCATTCCTATCTACAGTGGTTATCCCAGTTCTTTGCCCAACCAGTCATTGTCTTGAACCGATATACTGTCTTTGCCTCCATTGTGGTGTCTTGCTTCATCCCCTTGGTCATAAATATGAGTGGGCTGAAATTGTATGCGATTATGCAGTTTTGAACTTCCTTATTTTTATTCCATTGGGGCAACTGGTTTGTTTTTGTGCCCTTACAGGCTGTTTTTAGACTACTAGCAAGTCGTATATAGTTATAATATAGTCATATATAATATCAACAGTAGATTATGATATAACTATATATAATAAATACATGTATAGTAATATAATCACTCATGATAGTAGTATAATTTTTGTGTCCTGTATAGAGCATCCCAACCCCTGTATTGGACCGCTTTTCACTCAGGTTAGCTTTGGCTATTCAGTGGTCTTATTTTTGTTTTGTTTCCAAAACAAATTGAGGATTTTATTTTTTCCAAGCTCTGTAAGGAAACATCTTGGGATTTTAGATTGGGATTTGGCATTAAATGTGTACACTCAGTTTGGGTAGGGATGGACATTTTTAACTAGTAATTTATGTTCACCAAAGCCATGAGCATGGGAGGTTTTTCCATCTTCTGATGTCTTCCCAATTGATACCGTTTGTCAGGGGTTTAAAATTTTTTGTGGGCAGAGATCCTTGGGTATTTGGTTAGGTAGGTTTGTTTCCGAGGGTTTTATTGTTTTTTGAGGCTATTGTGATGTGGGAAGGCTTCTATGTAGTCCTTCTGTCAGCTTCATGTTAGTTCGGGTGTAAAGAAAAGGCTAGCGATGTTTTCTAGATTTATTTTGTATCCAATGCCATCGTACCAAAGCCGTCTAATCGTTTGCATGCGGAGTTGTTCTGGTGGGTTCTTAGCAGACTCTCGAGGTACCCAAGCATATCATGCACGACAAAAGGGATGAGCGTCTGACCTACCTCATTTTTCCATTGATACATCCCTTTTAATTTTCCTTTTCTTGCCTTCATTTTGCCGCCAGCAAGGATATTTCCAAGCACTATATAGAAAAGAGTGAATGACAGGGGGTCAGCCTTCCTGAGTCCTACCTTTAAGGGGGAATCTTCCTGTCATTGATTCCCTAACCCATTTGGCAGATATCTGATCATGGGGTTTCCTGTACTATGGCGTGATTGATTACCATTGAGAAACATGGATACCCTCCAAACCAATTCCATCCAGGACTTTAAATGAAGAGCGGCGCAAGTGCTGGCATTGGTTATGTCAAAGGCTTTCTCCTTGCATGCCCCGCAATTGACGAATGGTGTGGACAATTTTTAAAGACCTTCAGTCACCATTGATAATGTTTGAGTGATGTTGTATTATTTGATTTCAGTATGTTGAAGCCATCACTGTAGTTCTGGTGATGAATCCAACTTGGTCGGGTGGATGATTTTCTGATGTGGTCGGTAATGCAATTTGCCAGAGATCTCTGTTTAGAATTTTGGCATCATGTTGTTCATTAATGAGGAGTTGGGTCTCCATAGTTCTCGGCCCTTTATTGCTTGGTATCTGTCTTCCCTGGTTGTAGTTAGCGTGTGCCTGGCTTCATAGAACGGAAATCTGGGAGAACGTTTCCCGTCACGTTTAGTAAGCCTTCTAAACCTTATTTAATCCGGTTGTATCCGCTCTTTATCGCATACTTTTATTCAGTTCCTGCCCGTGAAACCTTCTGGGGCTGGAGGAATTGTTATTGTTTGGTGAGCGAGGCTCCCTTATCTACATCTTCAATTTCTTCCTTCCCTGTACCTATGTGGTCCTCATTATTAGCGCTGTAATCTCTTCTCGTGGCTGAGGCGTTTGGTGATTCCTCAGGATGTTTTCAGATAGTACATCCATTTTCTTCTGGTTCAAACTTAGTATATAACAAGTTTTTGAAGTAGTCTCCGCTATGATTTTCTTTTTCTGGACTCTTGCTCCTTGATTCAGTGCCTGTTTGTGATACTTTTCCACCTTTTTGTCACAGCGTTCTCATTAATTTGGAATTGTTCACACTCTTTCTTGTTGGTATAATGGGGCCGTAGAGGGGTCTGATATCTTGTTTATATCTCTCAAAGAACAAACTTTTGATTCATTGATATTTTGTATGGTTTTACTTTGTTTCACTTTCGTTGATCTCTGCATGAACGTTTTCGTTATGTTCTTCTTGTCTGCTCTCGTTAGGGTATCAGTTTGTTGTTTTACTCTCAAGAGTGTATTGCTGCAGGTGTTATATCAAGTTCACTTGTGCTCTTTCAGTGTTGTTTTTAATGTAGGCCACGTAGTGCTTATAAACTTACGTACTCTTCTTAGCCTATGACTGCTTATTAAGAGTGTCCCCATAGATTTTGATTAACCAAGTCTTTTTTGGGAGAGGTTGCAGGAAGGGAAACACTCATCCCATGCTTGGTGGGAATGTAAACTTGTACAGCCACTAGGATAATAAAGTTTTAATGTTTTTAATTATCCATAAGCTAAATAGTTTTTATTTGATTTCTTTTTCCTAGGTGTTTTTTGAGGATTGTTGCTCATCTCCTTCTGTGTATGTTTTAATGAGAGTAGGTTTTCCCAAGACATGTTATGTCCATCATCTTTTGTATATGTCATGAGAGATTTTTCTCTCCATCCGTATCAAGTATAGTCGACAGTTTCTCTGGGTAAAATTTTCTGGGTTTGGCACTGGTAGTCCCCTACACTGGGAATGCTTTGCTTCTCCATGTGTCTTTTTTGCTTTCATGGTGTGAGGCGAGAAGTCAGTTGTAATTCTGATGGGTTGTCCCCTGTGTATGTGACTGGTTTTTTCTTTTGTAGCCTCAGAATTTTGTGTTTGTTTTGGCATAGTCTAGTTTTTAACTATGGTATTGGTGTGGGGGTGATTTTTTTTTCTNATCAGATCTTCAACAGAATAATAGATGGGATTCTTCTTGGGATTCTTCTCCTTCTATTCCTATGATGTGGATGTTTGATCTTTGCATAGCATCCCATATTTCCTGGTTGTTCCACTTTTGCGTATTTTTAAATTTTTCATAATCTTTACTTGAGCTTTTTAGTCGTGTTATCTTTTTAGCTGTGTTATCTTCCAGGTCTGATATTCTTTGTTCTGCTTCCTCCATTCTACTTCTGAGGCTTTTTCCATTCCTTTCCTCTTTATTGGATGAGTGTTCTACTTCCTTTTTCATTTCATTCTGTGATTTCTTTAGTATTTACAATTCCTTTTGGAGCTTCTCAATCTCTTCTTGTAGCTCCTTGCTTCACTGGTTGTCTTCCTTTTTTAGTGCTTCCAGTTCCTTCTGGAGTTTGTCATTTTTTCCTTCTAGTTCTTTCTGGAATTTGTTGTTCTCTCCCTGTAGTTCTTTCCGAAGTTTGTCATTGTCTCCCTCTAGGTCCTTCTTGAGTTTTAATTTTCTCTCCTTAGTTCTCTGACTTGTTTTTTATAGTCTTTGATTTCTCTGAATAGGTCTGCCATTGTTCCTCTAACATCTGTGTCCTGGATCACCCTCAGGGGGATCCGACTGTAGGAATCTCCCACAGGGATGGTAGAGCTTGGTGTGGAATTATCCCATGCTATCCCTTCGTTGTGTCCCTGGCATGTGGGTTTCCCTTTTTGGCTGTATTCCAATGTGAATCACAAATGCCTCTTCACTGTGTTGAAGGATTACTTTGCTTGCCTCCTTCAGATGCTATTTTTTTCTCCTTGTATATGGAGTATTATAGTCTGTGCTTCAGGTGGTCCTGGGAGGTCCCTCATATAAGCTCTGTGCACTCAATTCACACAGTGGCAACAGGCCCAACTTTAATACCTGCTAGTAGGGTGACTCCTCCCTGACAGCCAGCCACACCAGACAATGATCCAACAGGCCCACCTTTAATACCAGCTAGCAGGGTGACTCCACTCTGACAGCCACACAAGACAATGAACTAACAAAACAATTATCCAACACCCCAGAGATAGATGTTTCCAACAATCTTCCTGGATGAAGTGCCTGGCTTCTATTTGTGGTTCAGGTGGTCCTGGAAAATCCCTGATCTAAGCTTTATGCACTCCTCTCCAGAATTTCTTCATTTAAGATATTTGCTATTTGGTGGAGTGGGGAAAGAATAGATTCAATAATTCATTCCAGCATTGTTTTTTGAGACAGGGTCTCCCTCTAGCCCCAGCTGACCTGGAACTCACTATGTAGAACAGGCTGGACTTGAACTCTGTGGAGTTGTGAATTCTCTTGCTGTGTGAATGCCAATGGCTTGAAAGAAGACTGAAGAGTTGGTGGAGGGCCAACTTTGTATGATTGTATTTGAATTCTTGTGCTTGGTAGAAGCCTGCAGAGTTTGGCTAAGACTCTGCCCTTGATTGTGCATAGAATGTAAACAAGTGAATCATTAGACATATTATTGCTGAAACACAATGTCACTATGTTCCCTGTTTACTTTTATGGCTAGGCCTACTAAACCGTGGATTCTATTTTTCTCCTAAAGCCTTCCTTACATCTAGCAGATATACATTGTATAGCTTTCTGTAATTGTCCTGGGGTAACTGCTGCAAGTTGTGAGAGATATAAAATCTTAAGATTCAGAGATAAAACTTAGCCTTCTTTCGAGTTGGTTGTCTGTGTCCTACATCAGAGTGGTGGTCTGGGTCTTGGAACCTAGAGTTCCACACAAACTCACAGAGATCCACCTGCCTCTGCCTCCTGAGTGCTAGGATTAAAGGCATGTGCCACTACATCTGGCTTAAAGGTGGTTCTTAGCTGCTATGTGGGTGCTGGGATTCAAACCCCAGTCCTCTGCAAGAACAGTTGGTGCTCTTAACCACTGAGCCATCTCTCCAGCCCCTCCAGCAATTTCAAATACATTGGTCTCTTCTCTATTTTAATTGTTCTTGGAATAAATTTTGTTTTCAAGCAAAATGATATACTTAACACTAGACTGGTAACGAGATGAGATATTTCATAGACAGAATTAGTGAAAAAATTGAAGAGCTCAATTTCCCATTTGCAGACCTGATAGTAAGCCAGTACAGAAAGACAGTACAGAAAGCCAAAGTCGCCAGGCGTGATGGAGCACACCTTTAATCCCAGCACTCAGGAGGCAGAGGTAGGTGGATCTCTATAGGTTCAAGGCCAGCCTGGTCTACAGAGTGAGCTACAGGACACCTGGTGCTAAAAGGGAGACCCTGTCTCAAAAATACCAAAAAAAGGTAAAATTAAACAAAAAGAAAGCCAAAGGTCGTGGTTGATGTTTTTAAATTAATTGTCCTCCTTTGTGAAGTTCTGTGTTTACGAAGCACAGAGTAGCACAACGAATGTCATTATCTTCATTGAAATATGTGTTAGTGATTTTTGGATCCATTTTTGATAACATATTACTAGTTATCATTCCAGGATACTTCTATGAAATATTTGTTAACATTATTGTGCTTATTGTTTGACGTAAGCCACCATTGTTCCAATTTGAAAGGTGATATTTATTATGACTGTTTTAATGGGTTATTTACTAGATTAAATAAGTCCCCTTCTATTAATAGTAGGGTGTTTTTATCTTAGGACTTTTCACTTAATATGTATGTGACTTGGTACAAATGAGTATGGTTGTGGTGTACGCCATGAGGTTTTGATATATAAACCTTATGGAAAGGTGTTGTGGTTTGAATGAGAATGTCCCCCATAGGCTCCAAGTATTTGGAATTTCATCCCCAGTTGGTGGCACTGTTTTGGGAGATCTTAGAAGATGCCTCCATGCTGGAGGAAGCACATCACTGGGGGTGGGGTTAGAGAGTTAAAAAAGCCTTGCCAATCTCCATTCCGTCCCTCTGCTTCTCATGCCTGCTTGAAGATGTCAATGTCTGCTTTCTGCTCCTGCTCTGCCATCTCCTGCTACCATGCCTCCCCATCATGATGGACTCTAATTCCCCTGGAACTCTTCGCTTCCTTTTATAAATTTCCTTGGTTGTGGTGGTTCTATCACAGCAATAGAAAGTGACTAATACAAATGGTGAAATTGGAGCAATTGGCAAATGCATTGCCACACATTTGTGTGTTGTGAATGCTTAATATCTATGCCTTAGTTAACTTCCATATATGCAGTATCTCAGTCTTCATGGTCATCACTATCCTCACTATGAGGTGCAGCAGACATCTTGGGCTTATTATTCTATTGAGCTGAAGTTGTGTTTTCAGGGCTCTGTCTCCCCAGATTCTCCACACTGCCCATCCCAGCCTCCAGTACCCACCACTTTACCCTCTGCGTCTGCAAGTTCACTATTCTTAAATTCCACAGGAGAGGGAGAAATCATTGGTATTAGACTTTCTGTGCCTGGCTTAAATGACTTAGTGTCCTTTAAGCTCATCCAGGGGTCTCCAATGACAACAATAATTTTTAAATGCTAAATAGTATTCCTACCAATATACACAACTTATTTTTTAAAAGCTATCCATCAACTGATGGACACAAAGTCTTATAGGTGTTTTTGCAAAGACTTTTCTGAATGAATTTAAATGATCTTGTTAATATGTTTATTATATTGGTCAACTTTTCAACATTCAAAAACCTTAAGCTTCTAGAATAAAGTAAATGTCTTTATGAGAAGTTATCTTTTTATATATTTCTATGTTTAAATGCTACCAATATCTTAGGCTATTGCACTGCATTCATAAAATTGGTTTGTAATTTTTGTTTCCTATATAAATATAGAGGAATGGAAAAGCTGTTATAAACAAACAAAATTATGGCTCATGCATTTGATTAGGCAAAGGGGAACAACATACTAATGAAATAAAATGCAGAATTCAGGGCCACCACATCAGGCAGGTGGATTGTAGGAGATTGGGAGGCTCAGCCTGCTGTGCATAGAGGTGGGCAGCCTCTGCCAGACGAACTCATGAGCAGAGAACCAAGTCACTCTGTCAGGCAGGTGGATTGTGGGAGATTGGGAGATTTTGCCTGCTGTGCATAGAGGCAGGTAGCCTCTGCCAGACAAGCTCAGGTGCAGAGAACCAGGCCACTGCATAAGTCAGGTGTATTGTGGGAGATTGGGAGGTTTGGCCTGGTGTGCATAGCGGTGGGTGGCCTCTGTCTGACCATCTCAGGAGCAGGGTACCAGGCACGGAGTAAGCAGTCAACTCCCCCCCCCCACCAGGGAGTGAACAGTATGCCAACCTAGAGGAACTGATATCTAGACAAGACAGCACTCCATAAACAAGGAGAATACAATGAAGTTATCTGAAGGAATCATGGAAAGCAATCCTTCAACACTGTGAAGAGGCATTTGAAATTTGCATCAGAATATAGGCAAAAGGAAACCCATATACCAAGAGCACAATGAAAGAACAATATGGGAAAAGTGCAGAATAATTCCACACTAAACTCTACCAAGCCTGTGGAGGATTCCCACAATAAGCCCTCCCTGGACGTAACCCAGGAAGCAGATAGCAAAACAATCACAGATATATTCAAAGAAATCATAGAATTTAGGGGAGAGAATGAAAATTTCAGAAAAGACCTAGAGGGAAAGAATGACAAACTTTGGAAAGAACTAAAAGGAGAAAATGACAAACTCTGGAAAGAGCTAGAGGGAGAAAATTACAAACTCCAGAAGAAAGTGGAAACACTGAAAAGATCCCAGGCTGAAATGAAAAAGGAAACCAACCAGCAAAGCACGGAGCTACAAGAAGAGATTGAGAAGCTCCAAAAGGAAGTGGAAATAATAAAGAAAACAAAGGATGAAATGAAAAAGGAAATTGAACACTCATCCAATCAAGAGGAAAGAATGGAAAAAAGCCTCAGAAACAGAATGGAGGAAGCAGAAAAAGGAATATCAGACCTGGTTGATAACACAGAACAACTAAAAAGCTCAAGTAAACACTATGAAAAATTTAAAAATACACAAAAGTGGAACAACCAGGAAATATGGGACTCTATGAAAAGATCAAACCTCCGCATCATAGGGATAGAGGAAGGAGAAGAATCCCAAGAGAATGTTATTGATCAGATATTCAACAGAATAATAGATGAAAATTTTCCCAAACTAAAAAAAGACAAACTCATACAAATACAAGAAGCACATAGAACACCAAATAGACAAGACCAGAAAAGAAAATCCCCATGACATATCATAGTTAAAACACTAGATGCCCAAAACAAAGACAAAATTCTGAAAGCCACAAGAGAAAAACAACAGGTTACGTATAAGGGGAAACCTATCAGAATTATAATTGACTGCACAGTGCAAACTATGAAAGCAAGAAGAATGTGGACCAAAGCATTCCCAGTGCTAAACAATTACAATTGCCAACCCAGGTTACTATACCCAGCAAAAATGTCAATTCTAGTTGAAGGAAAGAGAAAAATCTTCCATGGCATAAACAAGATGAAAAACTACATGTCCAGAAAAACAAAACCTTCAGATAATACTTGAAGCAATTCAAAGAGAGGAGCAACTATCCCCAGTCACCTTGGAAGAGAAATTAATAAAAGCATAATTGCAGAAATAGAAACCTGAACCAAAATGAAAATGGATAATAAGGTGAAAGGAAACAACACATCTCTCAATTATAACCTTAATTATTAATGGACTAAACTCTCCAATCAAAAGGCATAGACTGGGAGAAAGGATTAGGAAACAGAATCCATCTATATGCTGTCTACAAGAAACCCATCTCACCCTCAAGGATAGGTGCTAACTGAAAGTGAAAGGATGGAAAAAATATTCCAAGGAAATGGTACCAAAAAGAAAGCAGGAGTTGCTATTTTAATATCAGACAAAATAGACTTCAAATTACAAGCAATCAGAAGAGACAAAGAAGGCCATTACATTCTTATCAAAGGGAAAATTAACCATGAACACTTCATAATCATGAATATATATGCACCAGACTCCAGTGCACCAATCTATATAAAAACAACTCTACAAGACATCAAGGCTCAGATTAACCCCAGAACACTCATATTAGGAGAATTCAATACCCAACTGAGCTCCTTGGACAGAACAACCTGACAAAGAATAAACAGAGAGACATCTGAACTGAACAATACGATGCAGCAAATGAACCTCACAGGCATCTACTGAATATTCCACCCAAGCACCAGAGAATACACTTTATACTCAGCACCCCACAGAACATTCTCTAAAATTGACCACATACAGGGACACAGAAAAAACTCAACAAATACAAAAAATTGAAATAATTTCATGCATTCTATCAGACCACAGTGCAAT
>VZQC01005703.1:184217-201913 GCA_009823505.1 Rhizomys pruinosus
AACAAAATCAAGATGATAATGATGGTAACAACTTCTCATGGGGAATATCTAGCCAGTCTTCAATTAACTAATGGGTATAAGAACTGTAGAAGAAAATTTTATTAAGAGCTAGATATTGAAAAATCTTTAAAGCAGGTTTTCATGCCAGGCCTGGAGAAGGCCAAGATCTTGGAGGAAGATAGTCATTAAAATCCACTTTGTAAGGTTTGAAGTTTAAAATGGTATATTAAAAATAACATATATTTATATAGAAAGGTATTTCAGTAGAGATTTATACAGAAATACAAAATAAACCATATAAGTTAATGGACTTGATTTCTCTGAAGTCATGTTCTAGTCATATAGTTTTAAAGAACAAAGTGTATATTGGGTAAAATTTATTTGGCAGGTATTCAACTCTGCCCAAACTTTGTCTACATATTATAGGATATTAGTAGACTTAGTAAAAATGTCTGTATTAGTTAAATTTGGTTGAAGGTTTTGGTGAAAATGGTAATACATTTGAACTAATTGGGAATATAAAATGTTAATTGTTTCATTTGAAATCTTTATTGAATTTGCAACAATAACTTTGGGGTTAAGGTACACAAATGGTCTCTATATTTTTCTGTGTTATAGAATATCACCTTTTAACACTTTCTTTTACTTGTAGCGTAATTTAAAGGGATTAAGTTTAAGTTCACTTCCCAAATAAGTAGCATATAGTCAATGAAAAACAGTTAGGGTGAATTTGATGAAAACTTACACCTTGGTTCCTGTTTATAGGTATGTGTAATACAACTTAGGCATCTATAGGTCAAAACATAAAAATTTAAAAAACAAAAAGAAGGAGATGGTATAATCCTTATGGAATACAAATGGAAAACTCTGTATTCCAAACCTTTTGATAAATTTTCAAGTTTGGGGTCTTGAAACTAACAATGGGAGGAGATTTGTATGTTCCCACAGTTAAAAACACCAATCTAAATGCCTGAAAATGTACAACTTTTGGCTGTGCAGGATGGAGTGGAAAATGCCAGCAGAGAGGCTGACCCATCTGAACATTAAAGAAAGCGGAACCTCAGGCTGCCTGAGTCATGACACTGAGCATCTCTCTGAATTCTATTTGGGATAACTGTTTATAATGTGCCCTCATGAAGTTTACCTTCCAGATGCTGAAAAAACTTCCTACTTCTCCCCTTTTATAGGAAAAAGAAAAGCATGATGGTAATGAAGTCATTCCCTAATTGTAAATTAGAGCCAACTGTTATAGTGGTAATTTATCAGTCAGTTAAAGAAGGTATAACTACCTTCTTTAATTGACTGATAGACATAGGAACTGTGAAAGGATAATTCTGTATCTAGAACCAAATATAATAGTAAAGTCTTATAAGCTGTGTAATTAAGTAAAATATATTAGTACAGGAGAGCTCTGATATCAGCAATGGATTATTCTGCCTAGGAGATGTTAGCTAGGGGATTGAAGCCCCCAAAATAAAGGCTTTTGCCTATACGTGGGATATCTGCAAGAAGAAAGGTGGTAAGTCCCTGTTGTTGAAGACCTGGTGTAAGCATGGAAAAATGTTTTGAGACATCACTTGCTAATGTACAGTTGGCCTCTGAAATGCCAGAAAGCAATACCAAAGGCCACTAAAGCAATAAAGCAAAATATTGGTGTCCTTGAGTCAAGCAAGACTCCTCCGTCAGCATCAGCTACACCTCCCCTGCTTGGAAATACTGTGCAACAGTGACAGCCATGTGTCTATATATATATATCCCAAATCTAATTGGCTATTATCTCTCTCCTTGGAGGAATAATTCATGGCTGATGCCACAATCTTATGTCCTCTAGTGGTTAGGAGATGTTATAAGCCACAGTAAGAACTTGTCATTTTTTATAGAAAAGCCACAGTTTGTGGATTAGCATATGTGGTGGTTTGAATGAGTGTCCCCCACAGGCTGTAAGTATTCAGACATTTGTCTCCAGTTGGTGGCACTGTTTTTGGAGGTCTTAGAAGGTGTGGCCATGCTAGAGGAAGTATGTTACTGGGGGCAGGCTTAGTGAGTTTAACAAGCCTCGTGGTCTACAGTTGCTCTCTCTCTGCTTCCTGTGCTTTTTCTGAGATGTGACCCTCAGCTTGCTGCTGCAGTCTCCAGCCGCCATGCCTCCTACCACAATGGACTCTAATTCCCTGGAATCGTCAATCGTAAGCTCAAATAAACTCTTCCTTTTATAAGTTCCTTGGTCATGGTGTTTAATCACAGCAACAGAAAAGTGACTAATACAGCATACCATCCAAACATCTGTGTCTATGCTTACAGCTTAGCTTGCCATAATAATTAGTACTGTTTAAATGCCTGTACATCTAATTGCTTGTGCTTTGTTAGTAGGATTAAAAAGGTACCCTGGATAAGCTGTCAACCCATGAAGGGGAACAACCTGAACAGACTAGAATTCAAAAATGACATCTTCAGAAGAAATAGACTGTTTTGCTTCTCACCCACTTGTGCCCCTTTCCCAAAGCCTAGGGAACAAATTTCGGAAGAGGAGGCATAGTAGAATGTAAGGGCTGTGGAGAGATTGGGGTGAATCGTGAGACTACAGCAATATAGACTGGACTCCTATTTGATCAACATGGTTGTGCATACAAGCTTCTCCAACTGGACTATGGGAACCTTGGGTTGTTCAAAATTTGGACAAAGATACTTGCTAATTCGTTTTACATGAATGTTACTTACATTCATTGCTTATGCTTAATAACTGGTTCACTTCATGGCTGGATTTTTTTTGGATATTAATTGGCCTTAGTGCAAAAATAAAGTTTCATGTCTGACCTGCCTCCCACTGCCTAGCACTCAAAACAGGCTTGAGAAGCTGGATATTGAAAACTCAGGTTGCTTTGCGTTGTTAGCCTCACCCTTGGGCTCCCCTGCCTCTCAGAAAAATTAAAAAAATAAAATTAAAGTTGTGGGAAAACTTAGTTATGATGGGTTGCATTCTAAGCCAATTGGACCTCCCTGGCCACACCCATGCGGTGGGATTAGTGATGAAAAGTTTAGGATTTGGCTTTGAGAATTGAGTCATGATGGATATTTAAGCAGACACCTTGCAATAAAATCTCTCTCTGCATTTGGATCTCAACATGTGTCTGTATACTGTGCTTTCCTGTGCATTTTCCACATGGGTCATCCTGGGATTAAGTGGGCCCTGCCACAAATCTCAGCAGCCTACCCACAATTGATTTTCATATGTTGAACCATCCCTGCATCTCTGGTATGAATCCAACTTGGTCATGATGGATGATCTTTTTGATGTGGGTCTGTATGCAGTTTGCAAGTATTTTGTTGAGAATTTTGCATCTGTGTTCATTAATGAGATGAGTCTATAGTTCTCCTTTTTGGTTGTATCCTTCCCTGGTTTTGATATTAGAGTGATGCTGGTTTCATAGAAGGAATTTGGGAGATTTCCCTCTGCTTGAATCCTTCTGAACAATTTGAGTAATAATGGTTGTAAGTCTTTTTGAAATGTTTTATAGAATTCTGCCATGAAACCATCTGGGCTTGGGGTTTTTTTTAATTGGGAGGTTGCTTATTACATCTTCAATTTCTTCATATATTATGGGTCTGCTTAAGCTGTTGATCTCTTCTTGGTTAAGCTTTGGTGATTCCCAGGATTTCAGATATTTGTCCATTTCTTCTAGGCTTTCTTTTTTTTCGTTTTTGAGACAGGGTCTCCCCCAGTTCCAGCTGGCCAGGAACTCACTCTGTAGACCAGGCTGGCCCTTGAGCTCACAGAGATCCATTTGCCTCTGCCTCCCCAGTGTTAGGATTAAAGGTGTGTGCCACCATGCCATGTGGGTGCTGGAATTCAAACCCAGGTTCTCTGCAAGAGCAGTTGGTGCTCTTGACCACTAGGCATCTCTCTAGCCCCCTTCTTCTAGATTTTCATACTTGGTAGAGTGTAGGTTTTTGAAGTATGATTGTCTGGATCTTTTCATTGTCGGTTGTGATGTTGCCCCTTTCATCACAAATTCTATTGATTTGGAGTTGTTCCTTCTTTCTTTTGGTTAACTGGGCTAAAGGTCTGTCTATGTTGTTTATTCTCTCAAAGAAACAACTCTTGGATTCATTGATTCTTTATATAGATTTTTGTTTCTATTTCATTGATTTCAGCTCAGATTTTGTTATTTCTTCTTGTCTGCTGTGTTTAGGGTTCATTTGTTGTTGTTTCTCAAGTGTTTTTAGCTGCAGTGTTAGATCAATCACTTGTGCTCTTTCTTTTTTTCTGATGTAGGCACTCAGGGCTATAAACTTCCCTCTGAGGACTTCTTTTAAACCTTTTTTTAAAATTTTTATTTATTTATTTATTTATTTATTTATTTATTTATTTATTTTTATGTGTATGAGTGTATTGTCTGCATGCAGGTCTGCGCACCCGTGTCGTGCGATGCCGCGGAGGTCAGAAGAGGGTCCCGGATTCCCATGGAACTGGAGTTCTCCTGGAACCGGAGTCACAGACGGTTCTCAGCCGCCATGTGGGTGCTGGGGATCGAACCCCGGTCCTCTGCAAGAGCGGTCGGCGCTCTTAACCGCTAGGCCATCCCTCCAGCCCCTGAGGACTTCTTTTAAAGTATCCCATAGGTTTTGTTCTATTGTATTATCCTTGTCATTCAATTCCAGGAATGCTTTTATTTCTTTTTTTATTTCTTCCTTGACCCATTCCTTATTCAGGAGAGTGTTGTTTAGTCTCCATGTGTTCTTGTAGATAGCAGGGCTTATCCTGGTGTTGACAATGAGCTTTATTGCACTGTGGTCTGATGGAATGCATGATATTATTTTAATCTTTTTGTATTTGTTGAGGCTTTTTCTGTGTCCCAGTATGTGGTCGGTTTTGGAGAATGTTCGATGGGGGTGCTGAGTAGAAAATGTATTCTCTGGTATTTGGGTGCAATATTCATTAGGTGTCCATGAGGTCAGTTTGGTATATCATATCACTCATTTCAAATGTCTCTCTGTTTATTCTTTGTCCAGTTGATCTGTCCAAAGTACTCAGTGGAGTATTGAAGTCCCCTACTATTACTGTGCTTTGGTTAATCTGTGCCTTGGGGTCCTGAAGAATTGTCTTTATAAAGTTTGGTGCACCAGAGTTTGGTGCATATATATTCATGATTGTGAACTCTTCATGGACAATTATTCCTTTGATAAAGATGTAATAGCCCTCTTTGTTTTTTTTTTCTGATTTATTTTACTTTGAAGTCTATTTTGTCTGATAAAATAGCAACACCTGCTTTATTTTTGGTACCATTTACTTGGAATATTTTTTCCATCCCTTCACCTTAAGTTGGTGCCTATCCTTGAGAGTGAGATGGATTTCTTGCAGGAAGCATACAGATGGGTTTTGTTTCTTAATCCAATCTCTCAGTCTATGTCTTTTGATTGGGGGAGTTTAGCCCATTAATATTTAAGGTTGTAACTAATAGATTTTTGTTGCTTCCTTTCACCTTATTATCCACTTGCATTTTTAGTCTTGGTTTCTACTTCTGCCATTGTGTTTTTATTAATTTCTCTTTCAAGATGTCTGGGGATAGTTGTCCTCTCTTCTGTCTTTTGAATTGCTTCAAATATTTTCTGAAGTGTTGGTTTTCTGGACATGTATTCTATCATCTTGTTTATATCATGGAAGATTTTTCTCTCTCCTTCAACTATAATTGACATTTTTGCTGGGTATAGTAGCCTGGGTTGGCATCTATAGTCCTTTAACACTGAGAATGCTTTGCTCCACGTTCTTCTTGCTTTCATAGTTAGCACTGAGAAGTCAGTTGTAATTCTGATAGGTTTCCCTTTATATGTAACTTGTTGTTTTTCTCTGTGGCTTTCAGAATTTTGTCTTTGTTTTGGACGTCTAGCATTTTAACTATGATATGAGGTGGGGAGTTTCTTTTCTGATCTTGTCTGTTTGGAGTTCTATGTGCTTCTTGTATTCATATGGGTTTGTCTTTTTTTTTTTTTTTAGTTTGGAGAAATTTTCATCTATTATTCTGTTGAAGATCTGATATTGATCAGATCTTCAACAGAATAATAGATGGGATTCTTCTTGGGATTCTTCTCCTTCTATTCCTATGATGTGGATGTTTGATCTTTGCATAGCATCCCATATTTCCTGGTTGTTCCACTTTTGCGTATTTTTAAATTTTTCATAATCTTTACTTGAGCTTTTTAGTCGTGTTATCTTTTTAGCTGTGTTATCTTCCAGGTCTGATATTCTTTGTTCTGCTTCCTCCATTCTACTTCTGAGGCTTTTTCCATTCCTTTCCTCTTTATTGGATGAGTGTTCTACTTCCTTTTTCATTTCATTCTGTGATTTCTTTAGTATTTACAATTCCTTTTGGAGCTTCTCAATCTCTTCTTGTAGCTCCTTGCTTCACTGGTTGTCTTCCTTTTTTAGTGCTTCCAGTTCCTTCTGGAGTTTGTCATTTTTTCCTTCTAGTTCTTTCTGGAATTTGTTGTTCTCTCCCTGTAGTTCTTTCCGAAGTTTGTCATTGTCTCCCTCTAGGTCCTTCTTGAGTTTTAATTTTCTCTCCTTAGTTCTCTGACTTGTTTTTTATAGTCTCTGATTTCTCTGAATAGGTCTGCCATTGTTCCTCTAACATCTGTGTCCTGGATCACCCTCAGGGGGATCCGACTGTAGGAATCTCCCACAGGGATGGTAGAGCTTGGTGTGGAATTATCCCATGCTATCCCTTCGTTGTGTCCCTGGCATGTGGGTTTCCCTTTTTGGCTGTATTCCAATGTGAATCACAAATGCCTCTTCACTGTGTTGAAGGATTACTTTGCTTGCCTCCTTCAGATGCTATTTTTTTCTCCTTGTATATGGAGTATTATAGTCTGTGCTTCAGGTGGTCCTGGGAGGTCCCTCATCTAAGCTCTGTGCACTCAATTCACACAGTGGCAACGGGCCCAACTTTAATACCTGCTAGTAGGGTGACTCCTCCCTGACAGCCAGCCACACCAGACAATGATCCAACAGGCCCACCTTTAATACCAGCTAGCAGGGTGACTCCACTCTGACAGCCACACAAGACAATGAACTAACAAAACAATTATCCAACACCCCAGAGATAGATGTTTCCAACAATCTTCCTGGATGAAGTGCCTGGCTTCTATTTGTGGTTCAGGTGGTCCTGGAAAATCCCTGATCTAAGCTTTATGCACTCCTCTCCAGAATTTCTTCATTTAAGATATTTGCTATTTGGTGGAGTGGGGAAAGAATAGATTCAATAATTCATTCCAGCATTGTTTTTTGAGACAGGGTCTCCCTCTAGCCCCAGCTGACCTGGAACTCACTATGTAGAACAGGCTGGACTTGAACTCTGTGGAGTTGTGAATTCTCTTGCTGTGTGAATGCCAATGGCTTGAAAGAAGACTGAAGAGTTGGTGGAGGGCCAACTTTGTATGATTGTATTTGAATTCTTGTGCTTGGTAGAAGCCTGCAGAGTTTGGCTAAGACTCTGCCCTTGATTGTGCATAGAATGTAAACACGTGAATCATTAGACATATTATTGCTGAAACACAATGTCACTATGTTCCCTGTTTACTTTTATGGCTAGGCCTACTAAACCGTGGATTCTATTTTTCTCCTAAAGCCTTCCTTACATCTAGCAGATATACATTGTATAGCTTTCTGTAATTGTCCTGGGGTAACTGCTGCAAGTTGTGAGAGATATAAAATCTTAAGATTCAGAGATAAAACTTAGCCTTCTTTCGAGTTGGTTGTCTGTGTCCTACATCAGAGTGGTGGTCTGGGTCTTGGAACCTAGAGTTCCACACAAACTCACAGAGATCCACCTGCCTCTGCCTCCTGAGTGCTAGGATTAAAGGCATGTGCCACTACATCTGGCTTAAAGGTGGTTCTTAGCTGCTATGTGGGTGCTGGGATTCAAACCCCAGTCCTCTGCAAGAACAGTTGGTGCTCTTAACCACTGAGCCATCTCTCCAGCCCCTCCAGCAATTTCAAATACATTGGTCTCTTCTCTATTTAATTGTTCTTGGAATAAATTTTGTTTTCAAGCAAAATGAGATACTTAACACTAGACTGGTAACCAGATGAGATATTTCATAGACAGAATTAGTGAAAAAATTGAAGAGCTCAATTTCCCATTTGCAGACCTGATAGTAAGCCAGTACAGAAAGACAGTACAGAAAGCCAAAGCTGCCAGGCGTGGTGGAGCACACCTTTAATCCCAGCACTCAGGAGGCAGAGGTAGGTGGATCTTTATAGGTTCAAGGCCAGCCTGGTCTACAGAGTGAGCTACAGGACACCTGGTGCTAAAAGGGAGACCCTGTCTCAAAAATACCAAAAAAAGGTAAAATTAAACAAAAAGAAAGCCAAAGGTCGTGGTTGATGTTTTTAAATTAATTGTCCTCCTTTGTGAAGTTCTGTGTTTACGAAGCACAGAGTAGCACAACGAATGTCATTATCTTCATTGAAATATGTGTTAGTGATTTTTGGATCCATTTTTGATAACATATTACTAGTTATCATTCCAGGATACTTCTATGAAATATTTGTTAACATTATTGTGCTTATTGTTTGACGTAAGCCACCATTGTTCCAATTTGAAAGGTGATATTTATTATGACTGTTTTAATGGGTTATTTACTAGATTAAATAAGTCCCCTTCTATTAATAGTAGGGTGTTTTTATCTTAGGACTTTTCACTTAATATGTATGTGACTTGGTACAAATGAGTATGGTTGTGGTGTACGCCATGAGGTTTTGATATATAAACCTTATGGAAAGGTGTTGTGGTTTGAATGAGAATGTCCCCCATAGGCTCCAAGTATTTGGAATTTCATCCCCAGTTGGTGGCACTGTTTTGGGAGATCTTAGAAGATGCCTCCATGCTGGAGGAAGCACATCACTGGGGGTGGGGTTAGAGAGTTAAAAAAGCCTTGCCAATCTCTATTCCGTCCCTCTGCTTCTCATGCCTGCTTGAAGATGTCAATGTCTGCTTTCTGCTCCTGCTCTGCCATCTCCTGCTACCATGCCTCCCCATCATGATGGACTCTAATTCCCCTGGAACTCTACGCTTCCTTTTATAAATTTCCTTGGTTGTGGTGGTTCTATCACAGCAATAGAAAGTGACTAATACAAATGGTGAAATTGGAGCAATTGGCAAATGCATTGCCACACATTTGTGTGTTGTGAATGCTTAATATCTATGCCTTAGTTAACTTCCATATATGCAGTATCTCAGTCTTCATGGTCATCACTATCCTCACTATGAGGTGCAGCAGACATCTTGGGCTTATTATCCTATTGAGCTGAAGTTGTGTTTTCAGGGCTCTGTCTCCCCAGATTCTCCACACTGCCCATCCCAGCCTCCAGTACCCACCACTTTACTCTCTGCGTCTGCAAGTTCACTATTCTTAAATTCCACAGCAGAGGGAGAAATCATTGGTATTAGACTTTCTGTGCCTGGCTTAAATGACTTAGTGTCCTTTAAGCTCATCCAGGGGTCTCCAATGACAACAATAATTTTTAAATGCTAAATAGTATTCCTACCAATATACACAACTTATTTTTTAAAAGCTATCCATCAACTGATGGACACAAAGTCTTATAGGTGTTTTTGCAAAGACTTTTCTGAATGAATTTAAATGATCTTGTTAATATGTTTATTATATTGGTCAACTTTTCAACATTCAAAAACCTTAAGCTTCTAGAATAAAGTAAATGTCTTTATGAGAAGTTATCTTTTTATATATTTCTATGTTTAAATGCTACCAATATCTTAGGATATTGCACTGCATTCATAAAATTGGTTTGTAATTTTTGTTTCCTATATAAATATAGAGGAATGGAAAAGCTGTTATAAACAAACAAAATTATGGCTCATGCATTTGATTAGGCAAAGGGGAACAACATACTAATGAAATAAAATGCAGAATTCAGGGCCACCACATCAGGCAGGTGGATTGTAGGAGATTGGGAGGCTCAGCCTGCTGTGCATAGAGGCGGGCAGCCTCTGCCAGACGAACTCATGAGCAGAGAACCAAGTCACTCTGTCAGGCAGGTGGATTGTGGGAGATTGGGAGATTTTGCCTGCTGTGCATAGAGGCAGGTAGCCTCTGCCAGACAAGCTCAGGTGCAGAGAACCAGGCCACTGCATAAGTCAGGTGTATTGTGGGAGATTGGGAGGTTTGGCCTGGTGTGCATAGCGGTGGGTGGCCTCTGTCTGACCATCTCAGGAGCAGGGTACCAGGCACGGAGTAAGCAGTCAACTCCCCCCCCCCACCAGGGAGTGAACAGTATGCCAACCTAGAGGAACTGATATCTAGACAAGACAGCACTCCATAAACAAGGAGAATACAATGAAGTTATCTGAAGGAATCATGGAAAGCAATCCTTCAACACTGTGAAGAGGCATTTGAAATTTGCATCAGAATATAGGCAAAAGGAAACCCATATACCAAGAGCACAATGAAAGAACAATATGGGAAAAGTGCAGAATAATTCCACACTAAACTCTACCAAGCCTGTGGAGGATTCCCACAATAAGCCCTCCCTGGACGTAACCCAGGAAGCAGATAGTAAAACAATCACAGATATATTCAAAGAAATCATAGAATTTAGGGGAGAGAATGAAAATTTCAGAAAAGACCTAGAGGGAAAGAATGACAAACTTTGGAAAGAACTAAAAGGAGAAAATGACAAACTCTGGAAAGAGCTAGAGGGAGAAAATTACAAACTCCAGAAGAAAGTGGAAACACTGAAAAGATCCCAGGCTGAAATGAAAAAGGAAACCAACCAGCAAAGCACGGAGCTACAAGAAGAGATTGAGAAGCTCCAAAAGGAAGTGGAAATAATAAAGAAAACAAAGGATGAAATGAAAAAGGAAATTGAACACTCATCCAATCAAGAGGAAAGAATGGAAAAAAGCCTCAGAAACAGAATGGAGGAAGCAGAAAAAGGAATATCAGACTTGGTTGATAACACAGAACAACTAAAAAGCTCAAGTAAACACTACGAAAAATTTAAAAATACACAAAAGTGGAACAACCAGGAAATATGGGACTCTATGAAAAGATCAAACCTCCGCATCATAGGGATAGAGGAAGGAGAAGAATCCCAAGAGAATGTTATTGATCAGATCTTCAACAGAATAATAGATGAAAATTTTCCCAAACTAAAAAAAGACAAACTCATACAAATACAAGAAGCACATAGAACACCAAATAGACAAGACCAGAAAAGAAAATCCCCATGACATATCATAGTTAAAACACTAGATGCCCAAAACAAAGAAAAAATTCTGAAAGCCACAAGAGAAAAACAACAGGTTACGTATAAGGGGAAACCTATCAGAATTATAATTGACTGCACAGTGCAAAATATGAAAGCAAGAAGAATGTGGACCAAAGCATTCCCAGTGCTAAACAATTACAATTGCCAACCCAGGTTACTATACCCAGCAAAAATGTCAATTCTAGTTGAAGGAAAGAGAAAAATCTTCCATGGCATAAACAAGATGAAAAACTACATGTCCAGAAAAACAAAACCTTCAGATAATACTTGAAGCAATTCAAAGAGAGGAGCAACTATCCCCAGTCACCTTGGAAGAGAAATTAATAAAAGCATAATTGCAGAAATAGAAACCTGAACCAAAATGAAAATGGATAATAAGGTGAAAGGAAACAACACATGTCTCAATTATAACCTTAAATATTAATGGACTAAACTCTCCAATCAAAAGGCATAGACTGGGAGAAAGGATTAGGAAACAGAATCCATCTATATGCTGTCTACAAGAAACCCATCTCACCCTCAAGGATAGGTGCTAACTGAAAGTGAAAGGATGGAAAAAATATTCCAAGGAAATGGTACCAAAAAGAAAGCAGGAGTTGCTATTTTAATATCAGACAAAATAGACTTCAAATTACAAGCAATCAGAAGAGACAAAGAAGGCCATTACATTCTTATCAAAGGGAAAATTAACCATGAACACTTCATAATCATGAATATATATGCACCAGACTCCAGTGCACCAATCTATATAAACACAACTCTACAAGACATCAAGGCTCAGATTAACCCCAGAACACTCAATTTAGGAGAATTCAATACCCAACTGAGCTCCTTGGACAGAACAACCTGACAAAGAATAAACAGAGAGACATCTGAACTGAACAATATGATGCAGCAAATGAACCTCACAGGCATCTACTGAATATTCCACCCAAGCACCAGAGAATACACTTTATACTCAGCACCCCACAGAACATTCTCTAAAATTGACCACATACAGGGACACAGAAAAAACTCAACAAATACACAAAATTGAAATAATTTCATGCATTCTATCAGACCACAGTGCAATAAAGCTCAATATCAACACCAGGATAAGCCCTATTATCTACAAGAACACATGGAGACTAAACAACACACTCCTTAATAATGGATGGGTCAAGGAAGAAATAAAGAAAGAAATAAAAACATTCCTGGAACTAAATGATAATGACAGTACAACACAACCAAACCTATGGGACACCTTAAAAGCAGTCCTAAGGGGGAAGTTTATAGCCCTGGATATCTACATTAAAAAATGAAAGAGCACAAATAAATGAACACTGAAGCTAAAAAAACTTGAAAGACAACAACAAATGAACCCTAAACAGAAAAGACAGAAGAAATAACAAAAATCATAGCAGAAATTCATGAAATAGAAACAAAGAAAACAATACAAAACATCGAATCCAAAAGTTGGATATTTGAAAGAATAAAGAAGATAGACAAACTTCTAGCCCAGTTAAACAAAAGAAAGAAAGAACAAATCCAAATCAATAGAATTTGTGATTAAAGGGGAAACATCACAATAGACAATGAAAAGATCCAGGCAATCATATGGGAATACTTCAAAAACTTATACTCTACTAAATTTGAAAATCTAAGAGAAATGGATGAATATCTGAAATCCTGGGAATCACCAAAGCTAAACCAAGAAGAGATTGACAGCTTAAACAGACCCATAATATGTGAAGAAATTGAAAATGTAATAAGAAACTTCCCAACTAAAAAAAGCCCAGGCCCTGGTGGTTTCATGGCAGAATTCTATAAAACATTTAAAGAGGTCTTATAACCATTATTGCTCAAACTGTTCAGAAGGATACAAGCAGAGGGAAATCTCCCAAATTCCTTCTATGAAGCCAGCATCATTCTAATACCAAAACCAGGCAAAGATAAAATTAAAAAGAGAAATATAGACCCATCTCACTAATGAACTGAGATGCAAAAATTCTCAATAAGATACTTGCAAAACGCATGCAGACACACATTGAAAAGATCATCCATCATGACCAAGTTGGATTGATACCAAAGACCCCTGCAGGGATGGTTCAACACACGAAAATCAGGAAATATCACAAAACACATAAATGAACTGAAAGACAAAAACCACACCATCATCTCAATTGATGCAGAAAAAGCCTTCAACAAAATCCAATGCCCCTTCATGCTTAAAGTACTAAAGGGAAGTGGACTGGACAGATCATTCCTCAACATAAAGCCATGTACAAGAAACTCACAGACAACATTACCTAAATGGAGAAAAGACAGAAACATTCCCCTTAAAGGTAGGAACTTGGAAGGGCTGCCCCCCTGTTACTACTCCTCTTCAATATAGTGACTGAAGCACTGGCTAGGGCAATAAATCAAGAAAAGGAAATTAAAGGAGTACTAATTGGAAAAAGGAAGTCAAGCTATCCCTTTTTGCTGACGATATGATAGTTTACCTAAGGAATGCTAAAAACTCCACCAGAAAACTCCTAGAAATGATTAATCAGTAAAGCGCTGGGATACAAAATTAACCTAGAAAAATCAGTAAACTTTCTTTACACCAATAACAAGCAACTGAAGAAGGAATACAAGGAGACTTCCCAATAACAATAGCCTCAAAACCAATAAAATACCTAGGAACAAACCTAACCAAAGATACCAAAGATCTCTACAACAAAAATTATAAACCCATGAAGAAGGAGATTGAACAAGACATCAGAAGATGGAAAGACCTCCCATGCTCATGGATTAGAAAAATTAATATAGTAAAAAGTCCATTCTACCCAAATTAATATACAGATTCAATGCAATCCCAATTAAAAAATTTTAAAATCCCCAAGAGTTTCTCCACATTCTTGGAAAAAAATCATTAAATTCATATGGAAAAACAAAAGACCCCTGAATATCCAAAGCAACCCTGAGTGAAAAGAGCAATACAGAGGGCGGGGGATCTCTTTACCAATCTTTAAACTATACTACAGGGCTACAGTCATAAAAGCAGCCTGGTACTGGCACAAAAACAGACCTGTAGACCAATGGAACAAAACTGAAGATCCAAACTTGAGCACATACAATTTCAGCCACCTCATATTTGACAAGGGAGTCAAAAAGACTCAAGGGAGGAAAGACAACATCTTCAGCAAATGGTGTTGGCAAAACTGGATCACCACTTGTAGAAGAATAAAATTAAACCCCTACCTCTCACCTTGTACAAAACTGCTCCAAATGGATCAAAGACCTCAACATGAACCCCCAAGTCTGAAGGTGATAGAAGAAAAATTTGGCAGCAATCTCCAAGACATAGTCATAGGAAAAGACTTTTTAATCAGATAGCAGCTGCACAGGGTATAAGGTCAACAATTTGACAAATGAGAACTTATTAAATTCAAAAGTTTCTGTACAGCCAAAGAAACAATCAGGGAATTGAAGAGAAAACCCACAGAGTGGGAGGAATCCTTCACTGCTGATACATCTGACAGAGCATTAGCTTCCAGAATATATAAACTACTCAAAAAACAAAGGATCAAGAAAACAAATGACTCACTCAAAAGATGGAGTAAAGAGCTGAACAGAGATTTCACAAGTGAGGAAATAGAGATGGCAGAGAAACATCGGGCTGGAGAGATGGCCTAGCAGTTAAGAGTGCCGACTGCTCTTGCAGAGGACCTGGGTTCGATCCCCAGCACCCACATGGCAGCTGAGAACCATCTTTAACTCTAGTTCCAGGGGAATCCGACACCCTCTTCTGACCTCCGCAGCATTACACAACATAGGTACACAAACCTACATGCAGAAAGTACATTCATACACATAAAAAATAAATAAAATTAAAAAGAGTGTTCAACATCACTAATAATAAAGGAAATGCAAAGCAAAACCACTTTAAGATATCATCTCACTCTGATAAGGCTCGCTAGGATCAAGAAAACAAATGATACCAAATGCTGAGAAGTTGTGGGGAAAGGGGACCACTCATTTACTGCTTGTGGGAATGCAAACTCATACAACCATTATGGAAAGCAGTGTGGAGAATCCTTAAAAGACTCAAAATGAGCCTACCACCTGACTGAGCCATACCACTTCTGGGCATATACCCATAAGACTCATCCTGCCACAGAGATACATGTACAGCCATGTTTATTGTAGCTCTCTTACAATAGCAAAGAGCTGGAACCAACCCAAGTGCCCCTCAACCAATGAGTGGATAGAGAAAATGTGGCACACCTGCACAATGGAGTTCTATGCAGCAGTAAAGAAAGATGATATCTGATCTAAAGATAACTGTGCTCTTGCATCGTGAATCCCTAAACAGGTTCTAGAGCTGACCTAACATTTATTTTCAGTCCTTGGGTTTTTGCTACATGATGTAGGTATTTTTCTTTTTTTCTTTTTTTTTCTTTTTTCTTTTTGTATGTGTGCATCTTTTAGAGTCATATGGGATTAAAATGGAAAGATGCGAATCAAGAAATATGATATGGAAATAACATACAGTTTGTTTCTAAAGGATACAATTTTAATATAGGTGCACTGTAATAGGCTGGTGCAACATAGCCTTTCTGGGTGCTTAATGACCATACTTAACACCCATACCAAGTTGGCTGAGGGACCTAAGGGATAACATTGTTCCTTGCCCTCAGAGATCAACTAAGTCTTTGGGAATTATTCATGGGGGCATCTCTTGAAATATCCTGCAAATGTGGGTCACCAGTCTTCCTGTTCAGGGAGGACTTGGAGAGCCACTAAAGGGAATTCAGCCAATGTCCAGTCTATAAAGAGGATAGTCTGCTCATGCTTCAGAAAAGGAAGCCTGGTCTAGCAAGGTCTGATTTTGTCCTCGAGTGGATGGAACTGGTAAATGAAAAGCTGAAAGGAGCAAGGCTCTCCCCACCCCCAAAAAAGACCCCTGAGAGACCCCTGAGGACCAGATTCTCAACTGACCTTGAGGAAAATAAATCCTTGGTTAATCTGGGCTGTGTGGCCTTAAGCATCTAAAAGGAAAGTACAACCAGATATAAATAATCAGTAAGACTAGAGAAACTGTACTACAGACTTAGAACTTGAGATCTTAGTAAATAGACAAAAAAGAAAAAAGAGAGAGTACTGTTGTTTGGCCTGTCTTCAATTCTTACTGGCAAGTGCATCAACTCTGTGGCTGCCACTGATTTTGGCACTCCTCAAAGATATGAGATACAGCTTTGTAACCTTCCAATATGGACTGAGGACTCATGTCTCTTCAAGAATCTTCCAAATCTTCAATGCCGGATGGGGACTACTGAGATACCCAGCTTGTGGACTAAACAGCTAATGGGATGTCAGCCTCAACAGAATATAGACTGCCATAGTTGGACTACCTGGGCTGTATCATGGAGGCCAGTGCAGGGGATCAAGACAGGACGTATGCTTACTGGACTTCATTTGGGGGACCATGGGAGGGAAAGACCCCCATGTGAAGCAAAAGTACAGGATTGATAGCTGTTTGGGATTGCTAAATGGGAACTTTTGAGCACTTCCTTAATGAAAACATGACATCTTTTAGGAAAAAATCCTACAATTCAAGTGATATGTGTATGTATGTATTATNGGACTACTGAGATATCCAGCTTGTGGACTGAACAGCTACTGGGATTTCAGCCCCTTCAGAGTGTAGACTGCCATTGTTGGACTACCCAGGCTGTGTCATGGAGGTCAGTACAGGGAGATCAAGACAGGAAGCATGCTTGCTGGATCTCATTTGGGTGACCATGGGGGGAGAGGAGGGACCTCAGTGTGGAGCAAGGGGGCAGGATTGATGGTTGTTTAGGCTTGCCAAAGAGGAACCTTCAAACACTTTCTTGGGAAAAATATGACATCTTTTAGCAAAAAAAAATGCAGAATTCCTGAAAGACCCATCTGAATCACACCACTAGATTTTTAAAGCATAAATATGACTTAGTAAAATAGATTTTTGAAGCATAAATAGGACTTAGTAAAATAGAACAGCTGATGCACTGTCATTGGATTTCTATATGAAAATCAGTGCTTTAAACTCTAGCTCAAGAATTTCCATGTAGATTTGTACCTAAATACAAAAATCCCAAAACAAGTTTGGAAAATATTATTAGAGATGGCCAAATATTTTTCTAAATACTGCATAAGTATCACAAACTAAAGGGAATTGATTCATAACTTGTACATCATTAATACTGCAAAATTCTCTTAATAAGTATATACTAAAGAAAAGGTAAACCAAGAAGTTCTTTATGTAATCATTTTTTTTTTCTAGAGGACGGTGTTTCATAGCATTCCTTCCCATCCTCTGTTTTTCATAGTCTTTAAAAAAATTTAGTTGAATTTTTATGAATTTCATACTATATACCATGATAGAATTTTGATCCTTTTGCCT
>VZQC01005705.1:7459-56606 GCA_009823505.1 Rhizomys pruinosus
GAAAGATAATAAAAATAAAAATAAGATAAATATTAAAATAAAGAAAAAGTTCCTGGATCCTGTAATATAAGTTCCCATATGGGATATTCCCAACTTTAGCACCATTACAAAAATCAACGTAAGATTTTGATGAACAGCATCAAATTGATCACCGTTTAGTTAAATAATGCCTTAATACTGGTACTAATTCACATTCACTATACATGTGCTACAACATAGATCTTTTGAAGCAATTACTTCAATTATTTCGAAAGAAAATAGTTTATATATAATATATATATAATATAGATATATATAGGTGTGGTTGTGTGTGTGGTGTGTGTGTGTGTTTTAAAATACATTAAAATAGTTACTTTTTCCAATTAATTAAATGTTGAAGAAGTTAAAAGGGTTTTGATGTAAAGTTTACATAAAAATATGATATCTAACCATTACAGTGAAGTTTTATGTAATTTTGTTATTGTGAGAACATGGTTTTATTATAAATAGGGTCAAAACTTAAAGTAGTCTTGAATTTGGATTTCTTTAATTATATAGCAACAGGAACACTGGGTGAGAGGGGCTAGCGACGGACGGCGGCAATGGGGAAGAGCTCTGGGGAGCGCGACAAACAGAGGGGGAGAGGGGCAGGGGGGGGAGGGCGAGGCTGGGGAGGGGGGGGGTTGGCGGAGGGGTAGGGAGGCTGAGGGGAAGGCGCGGCAAAGGCAGCACGGGGGAAGGGGGCCACCGACGCTGGGGGGGGCGCTGCGGCAGGGGCTGGAGGGGGCAGTCCCGGGACAGAAGCTGTTGCGGGGAAGAAGGGCCCACGGGGGACTGGTGACCTGGAGCTGGCCGGGCAGCGCGGGCGGAGGGAGAAACCGCCGAAGCCGAGGGCGGGGGAGGGGACGGCCAACGGGGGGCGCGAGCGGGGCAGAGGGGGGGGGGGGACCAGGGAGGGGCGGGGAGCCAGGGGGGGGGAGGGGGGGGGGCGGGGGGGAAGGGAGAAGGGGGAGGGGGACGCCGCGGCAAGGAAACCGGGGGGCCAGCACCAGTGGCCGGAAAGAAGGCAGCCGGCCGCAGGGAGCGGCGGGGACAGGGTGGGTGGCCAAAGAGAAGGAGGCGAAAAGGGCATGGGGCACAGGGGGGGAGCGGCAGGGGGGGGGCAGGGGCGAGGGCCCGGGGGGGGGGGGGGGGGGGGGGGGGGGGGGGGGGGGGGGGGGGGGGGGGGGGGGGGGGGGGGGGGGGGGGGGGGGGGGGGGGGGGGGGGGGGGGGGGGGGGGGGGGGGGGGGGGGGGGGGGGGGGGGGGGGGGGGGGGGGGGGGGGGGGGCAAGACCAGGGCGGGGGGGAGGAGGAGAACCGGGGAAGAAGGGGGGGAGGGCAGCGAAGCCCAGGAAGACGGGCGAGAAGCAAGAAAAGAAAGGAGACAAAAAAGGCGGGAAGAGGGGGGGGGGAAAGGGGAACACACAGCCACTGCTGAAGTAATGCAAACAACTCAGGCAACGCCGGGTGGAAAGCAGACTGGGGAGAAAGGGTGAAAGACGCAAAATGGACCTACCACGGACCTAGTCAAGACCACTCCTGGGTATATTACCCACAAGACAAATCCTACAGCAAAGATACAAGCTATGGGTAGGGCAGGTCCCCTCCTCTTCCCAACAGCTGAGAGCTGGAAGAAACCGAAGTATGCTCAGAGTGGATAAAGGAATGTGGTACATCTACACAATGGACCTCTATGCAAAGTAAAGAAAGAGAATCAGAGTTGCAGGTAAATGAATGGGAACTGAGAGCATTATGCTAAGTGAAGTAACACCATCCCAGAAAAGAACATTGTATGGGTCCCTCATTTAGTAGATCTCTAGCACCAAATCTTTATTTGTAAGGCAAACTAAGTATCATTTTCTTTTTCTTTTTAAGTAAATTTAATGCCTGATATTACTTAAAAAATTACATTAAAACTTACATCAACTTGCTATGTAATGTAGGAATGTAAAGTAATATTTCTTTTTACCTGCTTACAACTCTACTGTGAAAATGTGAATCCCTAAGCATGTTTCAGAATCAAGCTATAGTTTATTTTCAGACGTCATAATTTTGGAATAGGCGTGATGTGTATATATGCATATTTTGAAAGGAACAACAACATCAAAAAAGACTGGTTCATAGAACTGACTGAAACAGTAAACTTCTGCATAAACAAAATAAAAAAAGACTCAGAAAAAGTTGTAATATAGGTGTGGCAGAATGCATGATCTCAGGTGGATTGGGGTACACTGAAGAGGGAATGGGAAAAATTTTGATTCACAAATGTCGTATGGCCTGGAAAGTGATGCAGCCTTTAATCCCAGCACTTGGGAGGCATAAGCAGGCAGATTTCTGTGAATTCAAGGCCAGCCTGGTCTATATAGTGAGTTCCAGGAGAGCTGAAGCTACAGGAGTACCATGTCTTAAAACAGACAGAAAAGAAATGTATGAAATGTAAAAAAAACTTCATTTTTTATTGAAATATTTTTAGACAAAAATATTTTAAAATTAAAAATAAGAGAAAAATATGTAAAAATGCAAACTTTTTTCTTGGGGTGGAACTTTCTGGTTCTTACACATAGCTAAGGATTGTCAATTACAAATTTTATAATCAGAGTCCATTCAGGTTACACATTGGCTGTTTCAATGCACAATCACCACGTTGTGGTCCAGATCACTGATCTAATGAGATAAGATTTCTCAGTCTTCCAATTCAGATGTGTTGTCAAGACAGCTGGAGTTCTTCACTTGCTAATAGACAACATGAAGTGCGGGTTTAAAAGGCCAGAGATGGGAGAGGACTGAATACTGTGAAATATATTGTATGAAAAACTCTAACCAATAAATTCTACAAGCATGTTAAAATAGACTGTTTTCTCTTACTACAGCAGACAAACGTTAATGTCTGTATATTGAGGGTGATGTCCATGTACTATTTTTTAAACGTACTACTTTTTCTCCATGTACTATTTTTTCTCCATGTACTATTTTTTAAATTTGCTTAGAAATTAATTTAGGAGAAATAAAATGCTAAATATATATATAATAACTGTGATCCAAGGGCTGCACATGCTAAATCAATAAATATTTATTTAATGCCTAATGCTGTCAAATGAGACTATATGGCTTTGGACTAGAATAGTAATGTAATTTTTAAGTGTGTTTCAGTTTGAATTATATTTATGCAGATATTTAGAGACGTGTGTCTGGAAATTTCAGAAAAGGTATTTAAAATGTTATTGTTTTATAAACTACATAATTGTCCTGAGTCACCACCAGCATGTTTTACCTTGAATAGAATCATGTTTGGCTAAATTATATGTTACAATATTTTATTTGCATATTTTCTTTAAAGAAGGTTACCTCTTGGGCTCCATTATATAAAGAAAATGACAATCTTTAAAGAAGGTTACCTCTTGGGCTCCATTATATAAAGAAAATGACAATCAGTGAATGTCACTTTGGTACTTGAGAAAATCAATATTTACAAGGAAAAAGCAACATCTGTAGAAAACATTGTTTTAGGAAACAGAAACTACAAAATGTAAGCTTGGAAATGTGTCCATATTGATTCCAGTATTATACATTTATCAAATAGGACAAAACTGATGCTACTCACTGTGTTGAAAGTCAAACATATCTGAAACACATTGCTGTCAGCTTCTCTGCATTCTATTTATGATTCCCACAATGGATACCTGAAGCTCTTTTATCATTGCACTAAACCTGCAGTGGTTTTCACTATCAGGAACAGCAGAGCTTTGCAGGAAAAATCATGCCCTGTGTAAAGGTAACTACTCATTCATGGTGATAAAACTGCACCCAGAACATGAGGGATGATCTCCTAAGAACAATCAGAAAAGACTCATTTTCTTCCATCTATGCTGTTTTACATTTCCTGACAATTCCATTTAACTACTTAGCACCTGTAAATTGTGTGTTTATACACACATACACCTCTCCATTTTCATTAAATATTTGTCTTACAAATAAACAGCAACAAACATAAATAAAACTCCTTCAGACCATCTTGGAAAAAGAGAAAGGAGTCCATGATTTCCCAGATTGCACCATGACCTGGACTGATTAATTATAAACTTCTTATTATCTCGTGATAATTCTTCCTCTTTATAAGTATTAAGACCCTTTCAGAATCACAGAGACAAGCAGGGCACTGGACCCTTTCATTGTTCCTTACCACAGTGTGCATTGATTAAAGCTCCTTTTGCTGCCTTTAGCCTTATTCATCAATGTAATTACGATTGAGAGGGATGACAAAATCCAGAATGCAGGATTGCTAGAGTTGCATGAATCATTCTGTAGAAAAGCACATCCTCCAGAAATCTCAAATTTACTTCTCTGACTTGAGTATCCTACATTAAGTTAGAATCTACCATAGGAAACAAAAGTAAACCCATGCTGAAATATAACAGGAAACTTCCAAGAGCATCTGTCTTCAGCTCATACTTGGGATCTTCTACTTAACTGCTGCTCCTTTATGTCAGATATATTTTTTTTATTTATAGCAAATGTAATCTTGATATTAAGCTGAAAATTGTGGTATTCACTACTTGTAAAAATATTAAGGAATTGTAGAATCCCTTAAAAAATAAATTAATAAAAATTAAAGAAAAAATAAAGAAAGAAACAGACCAGAGACCAAGAAACTGAAAAAAAAACCCTAAAAGCATGGTTTATTAAACAAAGACTGTAAACAAACAAACAAAGAAATAAATATATATATATATATATATATAGAGAGAGAGAGAGAGAGAGAGAGAGAGAGACAGAGACAGAGACAGAGAGAGAGGGAGTCTAAAAAGCACTGTCCCATAATATGCTAAACTATTAATAAATAATTACCATATGCTATGATCAAAATTATAATTGGAATCAAACTGATATAAAAGTTCTCACAGTGATTAAATAATAAAAAAAAATCTACTATGTAAAATCTGTCATTTATCATGTCAAACCCTCACATTTAATCTACTTATCACGTTTCATAATAATTTCAATGCTTAATTTGGAACCTTCCTACCCTTATATTGTTAAAAGCCAGAAAACTGTTGAACATATAGGAAACTACTATACTGACAGTAAAACCATGCAACATCATATTTTTATCTCAGAGAACAATAATATCTCTTAACTTGCTTCAGTACATTTTCCTACACAATGGTAATGAACGAGAAGCTCAGTCAGAAAAAAAAAAATTACATTTTTTTACCCAAAAATGAAAAATGGAAACTCACAGAAACCAATATAACTGAAATTCCTAAAGTAAAATAATGAAAAAAGGCAGATTCATAGAAAAATATCTTTATAATTAACTTATGTGACATGGCAAAACTTTTGTTTTTAATTGAGTTTTTGTAAATTTTATGCAATATAATATGATGCTATTTAGATCTTCACTATCTTTAGCTTTTCCCACTGCACTTTAATTTAGTGTACCCTATTATATAAATAGCAAGGCCTGTAGAGTACAACTTTTTTTGTTAAATATATCATCTGTTGGTCTTTTAATCATGTGTGGCCACAATCCACATGATGTTCTTCCCACCTAGAACCAGCCTGGCAGCTTCACAAGGCTACAAGCCTCCTGCCAGCAGTAGACAGTTCCTAATCTGTGCTACAGGCAAGGAGGGGGGAGTGGGCCACAAGAAGTTATCTGATGGGAAATAAAAGAAACAGACTCAGAGAAATGGTCCGGGAGATAAACTCAGTTTTATTCATGCCAATAGTGTGTTTATATAGTAAAAGCTACTGTACTCTGGGCAAGGAAGTGGGGGGCAGGAGGAAGGGAAGGGTGAGCCAACTTGGCTCCCACTGGGGGGGGTACAGACTTCCTGTATGTGGAACCAGTAAACTAGAGGTGTGACATTTTGCTGAATACTTTAAGAGGCCAACTGGTTCTGGAACTTTGCAGAGATAGGCGATGCAGGAAAACACTGCAATATGCCGACCTCATTGAGCTGTAGATATCCCATAGAGACAGCTTGAATGCTCATAGAGTTATCAGATAAGTCTTGGAAGTTCTGGGACAGAGTCTGATGTTCCTTGGCTAGAGCCAGACAAAATTTCATTCCTACAGCCCCTCCTTTGATTTTTAATTAAAATGGAGCAGTAATGTCACAGTCCTCCAGAAGATTTTTTTGGGATGGTCTGATACTGGACTAAAGACATTTGAGCCTTTTGCAATTTACTGATGGAATATGAATTGTAAGAACATAGGCAGTTAAGTAAACATTATTTATTATACTAGGTCATGCTGTTGTTATAGCACAGGTGGTTAGAGATACCATGTTTTTATATTGCTGTGGGTAGAAAATATGTTTATCATTACAGTAGATAAACTGATGAAGTCTTATTAAAGTTCTATTTAAGAAAAACATAGATTAGCCCTTTAAATTTAAGTTTGAAAAGCAAAATAATATATCAGTTTAGTACTTGAAAATATTCATAGCCCTGTTTTTAGCCTTGGTAGATTTATTGAGCTTGATAGCATGATAAAAGACAGCTGTAATATTTTTACTGATGTAATTGGCTTTTGGGAGAAATTCCAGCCAGTATAGTACTGGGCCTTGATACATACATATTTAATAGATGGTTTTGGAGAAACAGAATATCCTTCCAAGAGATCTTATGTCTCTAATGTAAGGAAGAAGAAGTTAAGCTGTATTTCGGGGGCATTACATTACTTTACATAGACAGAACCATTATGTCCACCACACAACACCTACCCACAGGACTCAATGTTTGCGAGGTTCATGTTGATGAAGAAAACTAAACAAGCTTTTTAAAAAAACCAAGTTATCTTGTAAATAAAAGGGGATGTTACAGATAAATTATAAAAGGACATTGGATATACATTAAAGTCAAGGCTGTTACCTGGAAATTTTAGTTATGGATTGGAATTAAAATATACTTGTCAGTTCACATAAATTTAAATGTTGATCAATATTTTTATGTGTGACAGTATTAGACCATTTTTAAACAACAAAAGTAACTTTTAGTTTACCCCATCAATTGTGAAGATGATATTGAACATAAGTAAAAATGAGTTAGAGGAACCTTTGATTGAAATATACATCGTGATCTTTAAGTAGCCTGATAAGACTGGATCCTGAGAAATAAAGTTTACACATGATAATTTATACTTTTTATACTATATGCACAATCCTTAGATGTGATAACTTTTAAGGTATAAATTTAGAGAATGGGTTCTACAGTTCCTACTGAGCCCTGATGGATCACATATAGTAGATGACAGTTCATATTAATAACAAACTTTTGAACTATATATTGTAGTAAATTTATATTTGCCCTTAATTAAAAATAATTTGATTAGCTGTTTAAATACCTGGGCAGACCTGGCAGTTTTCGGTAAAAACTACTTTTTGGGCTTTAGACGTTCGACTTTTACTAAATTTATGTCAAACTAAAAAAAATCATACAAATGAATTTTTAACAACGAAAACCTATAAATGCGACACTATATTTGTTTAAGAACATTTAATTAGTTTTAATTTTTATTAGACCAAGCTGTCTTGAAAAAACACAAAAACTCCCTCCATGTAAAAATCTGCTTTGCTGATATATGGTATTAAATCCTGGGAGACAGACATTTGAATTAAGATGACTTGTTATTTTCCCTCGGTGGTTAGGTTACAACCCGTGGTCCCTGGGCCCATGAATTTTTAAAAAGATCAAAAACAAAATCTCAAAGACTCCCAACGTTGGTCAGGCCTCCTTCTTTATTATATTGTAGAAATTAGTTTAGGAATCCTTAAATTGATTGAAGGGTTGAAAGCTTAGGAAGGTATTAATTTTTGATCAGCTGGACCAATTTATTTCAAAACGAGGTTTGGGAGGGTACCCAATTATCAGGATCTTAGAAAAGGCTTGCTTTGAGATGGAATTTAAACCCTTACACAGAATTTTGAATAGGCCATTAACTTAAAATATTATCCGAGATAAAAATTGACTGTGCAAGAAACAGTTACAAAACATCCCATCAATAATTCTGAACAAGTCATGCACCAGGAGAAAGGCACAAGAAAGTTCAAAGGTCATTTCTGTTTTCTCTGTTTGATACTCTTTTGGAAAAACCTAAATTCAATAAGACCTGAGAACCATACTGAAAGTTTTTTCAAAAGTAACAGGCCCAAAGCACCTTGAGAAAGGAAGTCCTCTCCCTCAGTCTAGAAGGAAAGAAAAAAAATATGGCCGGTGGCAGGAAGTTAAATGACTGTGGACAGGCCCAAGGATTCGGGAAATTGTATCTGCACTGAACCTGGCATCCCCGAGTATGATTTTACTCATTCTGGAGAAATGATTTTGGTTTACTTATTATTTTGCAGTTTTTTCCAAGTTGGAGATTACAAATTAACGGGAACATGGCTCAATGAGCTTCTTGGTTGCTTTGGTGTACCCTGATTGTGGCCCACTTATTTTTTTTTTTTATTTATTTTCTGGTCTGGGTGAGTAAAGGGAAGTAAATAAAGGGCTGGTTGCTTCTGACCCCTTAAGGGAAAGCAGCCTGGAGTGAAGAAGGAGAAGGGCAGGAGGTTGCCACTGGGGCATCAGTGGCAGAGCCTCTGGGGGGCACCCGCATCGGGGCTGAGCAAGAGTCCATGTGACTGCTGGATGCCTCTGGGTCATCTGGGTCCCCATGCAGCTCCCTATGGGAGCCGACAGTCCCCAGCCCAGCACTCGGCGTTCCGCCCTGTGCTTGGGGCTCGCAGCTGGTGCACGTTTTTGCTGCTTAGCCTTCTGCCCACACTCTTAGCACTATGGCTTTTTCCTGGCATGTCTGTTTGTTATCCATGATAAAGAGAAGGCGGAGATGCTAGTGGTTCGGGGAAAGACAGATCAAAGGGGACTAATACTCACATGTGAAAAGGATTTTTCCGATGGAGATAGCACAAAAGACTGGCTGTATGAGGAGAAATTGCTGGTAAGGGGAACGACAGACAATACGGCTAAATCTACATGGGAAAAGAGATTTTTCCACGGGATGTGACAAAGCCGGCCATCATAGGGAGGAAATGCCTGTCTAGGGGCAGAAAGAACAGCCAACACTCATTTCATGCTAAAAACGAGAACCACAAATTTACTTCTAACTGGAGCTGGGCAAAAGCCTGGACGTTACCCTGGATCCTACTCGGGGGGGGGGGACGGGGGGGTTGGGGGGGGTACCGGTCGGGGTACCTTTTCCTGCCGCGGTGCTTTTTTTGGTAGGTTTTTTGGGGTCGGGGGTATTTCCGGTTACCCTCCTTCTATCCTTCACGGTGAACCAGATGAGATTTTCCCTCTTGTGAAGGAAAAGGGAGCTGAGAGAGACAGCCTGAGAAAATACCATATTCTTCTTCCTTCTGGTGGAAAGTCAGGCCTCACCTTGTTGGTGCCAGTTGTTGGTTAAATCTATGTCCGTCGGTTCTCCTTTTCTAGTGACTCGTTCACTCCTTAGTGGAATATTTTTCCGCAGCCTCCACAGATTCGTTTCTCCCCCTACCCCCTAGATTTCCCCCAGTCCAGGCATGTCCTTTTCATGCACAACTGGTTAACAAGTTCCCCCTGCCTGGCAGCGACCGTTCCTATCCGGCTGTTGCATTCTGGCACGGGACGGGGGAACTGAGACCTGGAGCTTCTTACCAAACAGGAAATAAAAGGAATGGACTCAGAGAAATTTTGTCTGGGAGATCGACTCAGTACCTTATTCCTTTCCATGCCCAGACGTACTGTTTATATACTACCCACCAGATATCGTGCTCTTACGGTTCATCCGAAAGTGGCGGCCGCGTGGGGGGGCCCAACAAGAAAGACCAGGGGGGGGGTTTGGTGGGGGAAGCAGTAGGAAGGGAAAAGCAAGTTACCTTGGCTCCTACTGGAGGACTGCAGAGCTCCTGTTTTTGCAACCAGTAAACTAGGGGTGTAATATTTTGCTCAATGCCTCACCGGGAAGGGGCCAAGTGGTTCTGGAACTTTGCAGCGATAGGCGAAGCAAGAAAATACTGCAAATATCCTGACTTCCTGGAGTACCGATATGCCACCAAACCGTCCCCAAATGGTTGTGGCTCCCCACTAACGCTTGCGGGAACCCCAGCGGTCTTGGAAGGAGGGCATGGAGTTCGGCGAATGTCAGTCAGAAATGACACCAGAGATATGGTTTTGAATCTGTTGCACTTTACTGAGAGCAAGTCGAAGTTTTTATATCACAAAAGCAGGGAAAGGGGATAAGAATTAGCACTCTTCTCTACGACAAAAGGCTTATTACCAAAGGAACTCACACCTGGGTTCACAAGGACAGCAAGTCAGATAAAATTTACACATCATCATGCAGGAGATAAGCTAACCAAAAACAGGCAAGTCCCTAAAACCACCCACCCATAAACAGTTTTGTCTTTGTGAGAACTTTTTTCTCATCCTTCCTGGAGCTCCATTTTTCCAAGGCTGCTTGTTATCTATAGGCTGTAATCAAGCCAAAAGCCTGGACAAAGCCTCTTCATTAGTTCGTTTTTTTTTCTTTTTTTTTTTCTTTTTTTTTTACTTAATTAGTTTCTATTTAACGCTTTGCATTTCATACCTTTTTCCAATTCAGTTCAGGCTTATTCCCCTTTCCCTCCCCCCCACCCCCACCCATCCCAGATCATGCATTCTGCCATTATACTGTCCTGCATTCTTCTCTCAGTTTTTTTTTTTCATTTTTACCGCTATAAGTGCTTAATCATGAGTACAAGCATCCTTCATGTAACACCTATCTCAGGCTGTTGTGCCCCAAACCCCCACCGCCCCACCATCCCGCGGGGGGTGGTGACCGGTTTGTTTGTTCAAATAATTTGATCAAATGAGTGTCAAGCCTACATTGCTGTAGTTTCCCCATTCACACCAATAATCGCGCAGCCTTTACATTCTACCCGCCCCCTCTTCCGCCGGTTGTTCCCTAGGATTAGAAAAGGAGGCACAAGAGTGCATGAGAGGAAAACATCCACTCTCTGGCGCTGTTGCCTTGCGATCTGGTCACTTCTGGCTGTTTCCCTTTTCTGGATTGGACGTTTGTCCGGAATCCTTTGATCCTATACTGAAGACCACGTCCCTTCGATATATCAAGTTTATTTTTACCGCTACTTAGCACTCCTCGTTTCTGGTCGGTTACTTCGCATAAGACACATCGTTTGGCTATGTTCCCCATGCGACTTCCCTTTTTCCCCGAACCTCTTGACCGGGTCTACTGTGGCTTTCTACCATTCTCAACTGTAGAGGCTGTCAGCTTGGGCTCAGGCCCTGGGTTCTTTCTCCCCGGCGGGAGCCCCTCGCCCCTTGCTTTGGCTATATCGGCCCTGGCTGCTTCTGTTGCCCCGTCTTTCCCGTGCCAGGTGGCCCGGTTGCGGTGTCGTTGTGCTGCCGTGGCGTCTTGCTGCCGGGCGCGCCCCCTCTTGTCTTCTTTGGTTTAGTGTCCATTGGTTCACCCTTCTGCTCGCGCCTTGTCCCTTGCCTGTGCGGCCTCCTCCCTCCTCCCCTCCTAGTCCCGTCGAGTCCGGTCTTTGGCCGCCGGTGTCTTCTTGCTTTCTCTGTCGGTCTTCCCCCCCTTCGCGCCCGGCGCCCTTTCTTTTGTGGGGCTTGGCTCCCCTGGCCCTTCCTGGGGTTCGCCCCTCCCTCTGCTGTCCGGCTCCCTGTCTTCCCTCTTTGCTTGCTGCCGTTCTGGCTTTTCGTTTCTCTTGTTTCTGCCGCGGTCGTCTCCCTTTTTTCCCGTTTTTCTGTCCTTCGTCCTCCCCCGGCGTTTTTCCCGGTTTCTCCGCGCTTCCTTCCCCTCGTTGTTCTCCCTTCCCCGTTGGGGGCCTGGTCCTTCCTGTTCCTCCTTTCCTCTTCTCTGGGGGGGTGGGGCTTTTCCCGCCCGTTTCTCTCCGCCCTTTTTGTGCCCTTCGCTGGTCCGTTTCTTCGGCTTCCTTCTTTCCCCGTTGTTCCTGGTCGGCTCCCCCGCTGGGTTTCTGGGTTCTCTTGCCCTTTCGGCTTTTCTTTTCTTTTCCTGTTCGGCCGACACGTTCCTCCTTTCCCCTTTCCCACCCTTTTTGTCCCATCTCCTCCTCACCAAGCCCCCGTCTATTTTTTTTCCGCCCTCTTTAATTTGCGTTTGTCTGTTGTCCCCCCCCTCCTTTTTCCTCGTTCTTTTCCGCTTGCATTGCTCGAGGTTTGCTGCCCGAGTTCTGTTATTCTGTCTCAATACCCCTTTTTTTATTTCGTTCTGCTTCTCACATTACCCTCACGTTTTTTCTCGCCCTCCCTTTCGAAGTTGGGTCCGACCCGCTTTCCTCCCTTCCCTGTTGTTTTTCTTTTCTCTCTCTGCTTCCCTTGGGCTCCCCCTTCTTTCTTCCTTCCTCCTCCTTTTTTTTTCCTTATTTCTTTCTTTCTTTCTTTTTTTCTGTCTTTATCTGTCTTTGTTTGCCTGGACCTGTTGATGCCCTTTTTCTCTATTCCATCTGCGTTTCGTGTTCCTTCTTTTCCTGCGTTTTGTCATTGTCTTCCCCCCCTCCGCTGTTATTCGACCTTAGGGGTGTGAGTCAGTGTATTGCCACATAGTGATCATACATCAAACTCCCTGCATAAATAAACCATCCCAGCATCAATTAACGCGAATAGCACACACCACTGACCTAAAATACAACAAATATAACATTGACTACCCTAACACTAACACTATCCAAATCCCCAAAACACAATCCACAAAAAAACTATTGACAAAGCATCAATATAAAACCACACAAACCACAAGACTCAACATAATCAATCACACCTATTCAAACTAAACCAACAAACCAAAACACAAAAAAACTAGAACAAAAAAAACAAAAAAAAAACCACACACAAACAAAAAAAAAAAAGCAAAGAAAAAAAAAAAAACAAAAATACCAGACAACGAACAAAACACCACAAACAACACACAAAAGACAACGAAACGAAGCTAACACACTAGGATCTTCAAACAGAAACATAACAGCAAGGTGAATGAAACTACTATTTTCAATCTCAACCCCTACAGCAACAAACAAGAAACAAAAAAAAAGAAGAAAGGAGAAACTATGTTAGGAATAAAAACAGAAGAGGCATAAAACAGAAAGAGAACAAGAAAAAAAACAAAAAAATATAAAATCAAAAAATAAATAAAAACAAAAAATTTTTCGGAGAGAAAACATCTAATGACAAATACAGACCAAAAAACAGATTATTCCTATTTTATAACTTTACCTATACTCCCCTTAAATCCACCCGTATTGCAACACCCAGACTCCTATTAACCTCACACCAACCCCCCCGGCTCGCATGTCCAAACATCCACACCATGTCCACTTTCCACTTACTACTACGTCACCCCCAGTCCCCCACCCCCACCAACTTCCTAACCACACCATGTGTCCTCGTAGAACAGCTGCTCTCGGGACACCGCCCACGGCACTGTGCAGAGACTCAACTCAATATAACTTAGCGTCTAATCGAATAATACCCATCCACGATGACCCTCTCCCACCATCCCCCCTTCCCAATTCCCCCCTTCACCGCGCATCCCCACTTTTTGCTGCAGTCTTTCTGCTAGTCCCAGTTCCTTTACTCTGCCTCCCCTTAGAGGAAAAATTTATCTCCTCGGTGTTGTGTTACTCGCCTTCCCACTAATGCGAGGGGACCCACCTTTTTGTCTGTTCTTGTTTTTCTGGGACTGTGTTATTCAACTTCACCATAATGTCTTCTCTACTTATCCATCCATTTACTGCCAATTCATGCTGTGTCCCATCTTTACTGCCGCATCGTCTTTCTTGTATAAATCGATATACCACTTTTCTCTCTCACCTCGTGCGTTGACGGCCCCTGGGGTGTTCCCGCTTTTTCGCTCTGTGAACAGCCGCTACGCTGCCATAAACACCATAAGTGTGACGTCTCTTTTGCCGTAAACTTGTAGTACTTGTGGGTAATCTACCCCGGTGCCACGTGGTATGACTGGGTCACTACTGGCCGGCTCATTTTAGTGTTTTTCTAAGATGATTTACTATGCATCCTTCACATAGTCGGCCCGCACCCTCGTTCTTCCATTCACCACCAGGCCAATGTGCTGGGAGTGTTCCCTTTCCCCCCCAACCTCTCCAGCGTGGATCTCCTTCTCGAAACTGCTTCTGATCCTCAGCCAGTTTATTGTGTCAACCGTGATAATCATAGAGCTGTCTTTTCAATTGCACACCCCCTTCCTTCCCTTCCTGTCCACACGCGAGATGCCTTCGAACCCAACATTTCCTTAGATACGATTTTGGCCTCATCTTCTACAAGTTCTTCACTCCACATGCTCACACACAACCCGGTAACCCTACTCCTTAGATCCTTTGACCCCTCCCCATACTTTTCGACTGATTCATTTGTTTCTTTTTCTCTTGCGTTTTCTTGGTAGTTGTACTACTATGGAACTTATTGTTGTTCCAGAATGTATTCTGCTGTGAAGGTTTCCATCCCAACTCACTGCTGGGTACTTCTACTCACATCTCCCCTTTTTTTGTCCTCCCTTCCCGCATGCCATCTCGTACAGAGCTTTGAGTTTAATGACGGTCCCCATCCTCTCTCCAACATGTCGATTTCTTTATTTCTTGATGCAGCACTCTTGCTGTCTGATTTGGAACTCTATTTCCTTAACCACCGATGTCTTGCCTCGTCTGCCTGAACCGCTTTCTTCCTTCAAAACTTCCAGACGCTTTGGGGTGTACGGGAAGGGTTGAGTGTGCTCCTCCAATCTGGCAACGCTCCCATGATACCTCCTATGCTGACACACTATCTCCCTTACACACCCCCCACAGTGATGATCCAAAATAAAACTCCGGCTAACGGGAGACACCACCTACACCAAAACACAACACACATGTTCAGAAAGTACCAATCCCCGTCTCGTAATCCCACCACCCTATCGTCGGTATAACCCAGTTTTAGGCCACACACAAGAAACAACCACCCACCAATCTTGCCTCCGAAGCCATCTTTCATTGTTTTCCGTAAACCGGAAGCAAACAGCTCCTGCCCTACTGTGCCTAGCATAACTACCAGGATCTGCCCACTTTTAACAATTTGCATAAACTGTAACTGTAAGACACTTTATATACCCCACGTCACGCCCACCCATTTTACTATCAGCGTGTAACCTTCACTGCTTACAGTTGATGAGTCTTTAATGTAATTACAATACTGGTAAAAACAATTAATATTATTTTGTCACTGAACCTATAGCTTGTACTACATCAAGTGTAATGTTTTATAATTCATAATACTCATTTGTGGGGCTCTAGACCAAAGGACGCCTTTAGTATTCTGTTTCTCTGTTATGGATTTTTCCTTCACTGCACAAGAGTATCCCTGTTCGCCTCTTTATTTCTCCCCAGACCCACATCTTAAACTGTTTCTTGACTGGGATTGTTGTCAGCGTCCCTCAGTTGCCCTTTGCATCTTTGAGTTTGTACGGCAACAAGATAGCCACAATAACCTTTATGTACTGTTTTTGTGCACCGTAAGTTATACCACACTCACACCACGATACTCTTTCCGCTGATACATCTGTGTGTATTGTGTGTCATTGAATTTTGGAACCTATTAGTGCTTCCTCGCCCCTTTTCCGACGCAATGCCGGGCCCCAAAGGACCCATCACAGGGCGTTGTAGACTCTCGAAGACCACCTATTCCCAACGAGGAGAGACTGGTCCTAATGGCAGCAACACACCCCATTTTTTTCTTACACTAAGAGACATCACATAAATGCGGGGTTGGTGGGCTCCACGATTAAGCCCACCCCCGTATAGAGAACGTGCATGCTCAGAGAGCGATCAATAAACCGACTGGGGAGTGCCGGGCCATATAGTGATGGGGGCCACAAATTAGGTGGAGGTGGATGGTTTCTGGCACCCATCTGTACTTGTGTCTGAACAAAATATGTAGTTTTCCGTCGCTGCCCGCCCCATTGCGTGGGTTCTGACTCTTCTTTCACTTTCTTTTCCCCTTTTTACCCTGATCCTGCTTGCCTTGTTGTTTCCCAGGCGACCTATAATATTTGTTTTATATATTTACAGGATATTGATGTCGGTATTCTTTTCCCTATGGTGGGATAAGTGCGCGGTGAAGCCATTTGTCTCTTGGACTGTGGCATGCTTTTCTCCAGTTTGATGGGCGTCTACGTTTTCCCGCGGGGAATCACTCTTGCTTGTGATTACTAATTGGTTTTTTTTAGATAACACATACTAGCATACAAACCTTCCCTGTTTTCTTCCCCACCCCTTTTTCTAATACAATTAAAATTTTAAAATATTGCACAGCAAACCTGAAAAATTATCTACTCTCCCAATTTCATTTTAGGGAAAAACATACCAAATAAAGAATATTCGATATAATCTTGAACAATAGAAGTACTTGTGGAAGCATTGCCATCCATGTTCTCAGATTATACTAGAGAGTTATACTAATAAAAATTGCAAGGTGGTGGCATAAATTCATACAAATTGACCAGTGGAATAGAACTGAGGGTCCAGATTTAAATCCAAATATTTATAGCTACCTATTTCTTTTTCACAAAGGAGCCAAAACTATGCACTGCAGAAAACAAATCTTCATGTTCAACAAATGATGGTGATCAAATTAGATAAGGACATGCAGAAGAACAAAACTAGATTCTTATTGTTCATCATAAACAAAACTCATCCTCAAATCTATCAAGGACTTTAACTTAAGCCCCAGTACCCTAATTCAGATACAGCAAAAGATAGGGACTGCATTGCAACTTATAGGCACAGGGAAGGTCTTTCTGAACAAGACTCCTGTACCAAGAGTATTAGGTCCAACAAGTAAGAAATGGAACCACTTCAAACATAATTTCCTTTTTTGCCAAAACATTTTAATTTTAAAAAGTTGAAGAATTAAAAGAGTGGGACATGGAGAGAGGAGAACCCAAAGGCTATAAACGTGGGTGTTCACTAGATCAGTCACAAAGAAATGCCATCATCAAAAAGATATTTAAGTTTTATACAATTATATTTTCCAAATAAGCCCAGCTAGGCTAGAGCAATTCATAAAATCTTTCTCTCCTGTTTTCTTCTAGTATCTCTTCCTTTTTCTTCTCTAATGTGGGAATTAGCTGGAAAATGGAGTTTGAATGCTCTTATCAACAATGAAGAGAAAATAAACAAATACTAAAATGTACAACTGAATGTACTGGAATGATATCATACATTTTTTATAGACATATATCACCTTTGGTTTAATGCTTTTGTTTTGCACAACATACAAAATGGTAGCACAGCAGCTGTACAGTAATAGACAGCCTGAGAGGTCCTAGCGTTCTCTCATATTGCCTGTTTTTGTGCTTATTTAAAAACGTAGAACTCCAGGATCTGGAGAGATGGCCTAGTGGTTAAGACTACTGCTCTAGCAGAGGACCAGGGTTCGATCCCCAGCACCCACATGGCTTCCGAGAATGTCTTTAACTCCAGTTCCAGGAGAATCCGACACCCTCTTCTGACCTCTGTAGCACTGACCCGACACAGATGCACCAACCTACATGGAGACAGTACATTCATGCACATACAAAAAAATAAAAATAAAAATAAATAAAATAAAAAATCTCTATCATATATAAATACTATATACAACATACATGCTCCATCCTTGGCCTCACATGTCCTCAGCATGCTTCTAGCCTTTTGAGTCCTGGTTTCTGAGAAGCATGGCGTCTTCTCACAAGTCTGTGTGAAGTGTTCTCCCAATATGAGTGAGGTCTGCCACCTCAGAAGAGTGGCATATATTCATGTTGATCCTCTGTAAACAGGAGGCTGCTTTTTGCTTTCAGGCTCCTTCGTTCCAATCACACAAGACTTCTTTCTGAGTCCTTCCAATCCAGTGACCTCGTGTTTCATACATGACATTGTAGCCTCTATCAGGGGCTGATGGCTTGGTACAAAGAAGCTAAGCCCTGGTAGCAGTGTGTTGCAGAGTAACAGTGGCTCCCTGGCTCCCCTCCCCCTTCCTCCATATCCAAAGACAGGGCCCTGTGTATGCCAGCAATCCCTGGATCCAGCCCTGATACCACTCTGAGGCCAAATGGTTAAATGACCACCTCCCTGGAAATGAAAACATTCTTTTTTTAGTAGGGTATTAAAGAAAAGAAAAAAAGGTGTCACGTGTGCATGTGTGTGTGTGCATGTGTGTGTGTGTGTTAAAGTCAGTATAGACATGAAAAAGGTATTCTAGGTCAGTGACATAACAAGGCATCATCCCTACACCTAAAGTGTTTTGTTCCTGGCCAGTACCATCCTAGCTGAGGCTGCTGCTGGGTTCTTTGTTGCTACTGTGGAGCCAAGCTCAAGGGCAGAGCCTGAGTGTTGGGAATTTTCCAGTCTAAAAGTGTCTGCTCTCCAATTTCTGCTGTTTCCTGTTGTCTGGATGCCTGGGTTTTCTCTCAGGGGAAGGGTCATTTGGCTTACAATTTGTTCCTAGTTCCAGCAGATGTCCAGCTGCACCTGTGTTGCCTCTTTTGGCAAGAGAGTCTTCATGCTGGTCCTGGTGCTGTGCTCTGAAATCTGGCCAATCCTCGCTTTTCCTCACTGCTGCTCCATGAATTTCCCTTGTTGGTCCCAGAATGGTATTTCTGGACTGGGTAGTTGGGGTGTAGCTGATGATCTGTGGTGGTTCTTAAGGAAGTATGGTACATAGACTAGTTTTATGAAAAATTATTTATGATCAGTTTTTGTTTCTTTTCTATCCCTTTGATTAAATATTGTTACCAAAGTAACTTAAAAGAAGAAGATAGATATCCCACATACAATTCAAGATTACAGTCCAACTGATGACAATCAGGAAGCAGGAGGAAGGGATAAAACAATGGCTCAGGGGATGACATCACTGGCTGTTCTTGCTGATGACTGAGGGCTCCATTCACAGCACCCACATGATGGCTATCCATCATCTGTAACTCTAGCTCCAGGGGAATCTGACCCCCTTTTCTTATCTTTGAGGTCTTTGCATGGCACGGTGCACTTACATGCACCTAGGCATAACACTCATACACATAAATAGAAAAAAAAAAAAGAATTTAGGACAGGGGGAAAAAGCGACCAGGTCTCCAATATCCCAACTAATGGTAGGCTGTATCATTGTGACTTTACATCTGGTTTATCTCTATGTTTCATTGATCTACATGTTAATCTTTTCCCAATACAATGCTGTTTTGGGTATTATTGCTCTGTAACATAGCACAAAATTAAATATGGTGTTATTTAAAGAATCAGCATAATGAATCAACATTTAAAATCAAAATAGCCTCAAAGAAATAAAATATCTAGGAAATAAACCTAACCAAAGACAACCAAAACCCTCACAACAAAAATTTTAAAACCCTGAAGGAGATTGAAAATGACTCAAAAGAGGTGGAAAGAGACTCCCATGGTCATGGACTGAAAAATTAGTATAGTAAAAATGTCCATTCTAACCCAAAATTAATATACAGCATTCCAATCCAATCAAAATCCCCAATGAGCTTTTCACAGACTTAGAAAAAAATCCTTAAGTTCATATGGAAAACAAAAGACCACATATAGATAAAGGAACCCTAAGTGAAAAGTGAAAGTACTGGGATTACATTACCGATGACTTCAAGTTAATTTACAGGACTATATAGTCATAAAGAACAGCCCTGGCATGCCCAAAAAAAAAAAAAAAAAAAAAAAAAAACCCAGAACCATAGACAAGAGGAACAAATTTGAAGATCCAAACTTGAGTTCATATTCTAGCAGTCACCTCATATTTGACAAGGACCCAAAAAAGCTCAATGGAGAAAGGTAGCATCTTCAGCAAATGTGTTGGCAAAACTGGATCACCACTTGAGAAGAAAAAAAGTAAGACCCCTACCTTTTTTTACCTGTAAAAAAATAAACCTCCCCGCAAAGTGGATCAATGGTCTCACCATGTAAAACTTGTACGTCTGTAGGTAACGATAGAAGAAAATCGTCATGGCAGCAACCTACAAGATATAGGCATAGAAAAATTACTTCCTAAATCAGACAGCAGCTGCACGGAAAAAGGACAACAGCTGACAATTGGAACTTCATCAAACTCAAAAGCTTTTGTATAGCTAATGAAACAATCAAGGAAGAGAAGAAAAAAACCCCAGAGTGGGGACAAAAATTCACCTGATAATAGTCTGACATAGCATTTAACATCAGAATATAATAAACTACTAAAACAAACAAAAAGTAAGAAAGCAAAATGACCTACTCAAAAGATGGAAGTAAAGAGACTGAACAGAGACTTCACAGTAAGAGAGTAAAGATGGCTAAGAAACATCTTCAAAAGTTTTCAACATCAATAATTAAGGAAATGCAAATAAACACCTTAAGTTTACACCACTTAACATGAGCTAGATCAAGAAAACAAAAGAAAAAAAAAAAAAAACACCAAGATGCTGGGAGAGGTTGTGGGGAAGGGAAACAACCCACCACTGCTGGCGGGAATGTAGACTGCGGGTACTACTGTGGAAAGCAGTGTAAGAACCATTACAAAAACTCAAAAAATGAGCCCTACCACTGACCCAGCCATACACCTCCTGGATATATACCCAAAGACATTCCTAAACCACACTACCAGAGAAACATGCAGCAGCACTGTCTCATTGCAGCTCCTTCACAATAGCAAGAGTGGCAACCAACCAAATGCCGCCTCAACTGATGGACCTGGGATATCAAAAGTGTTACATCTAAACAACAGAGTTCTATGTAGGTGGTAAAGAAGATGACATCATGAGCTTTGCTGTAAATGAATGGAACTTAGAACATTTATGCTAATGAAGTAACACAACGCCAGGAAAAAAAGGCAAATGTTTCTCATTTTGTGGATAATAACACTAAATCCCCATTTTGGCAGGCAAACTGAAAATTTTAAATTATTATATTTAATTTATCTGTAAGCAACTTGTGTTATTCCAATGTGAATCTCTTAATGAGCCTCTAGAATTGGTCCCTAACCAACTTGTATTCACAACATCGTAATTCTTCATATGAAAGTGGAAGATATGTATTTCATATTCTTTCATATTCTTTTTTACCTGTTGGAACTTTACTGTTAGAAGGTGAATCTACTAAATGTGTTTAGGAATAACCGATATTTATTTTCAAATTTTGTAATTGATTTATATGGTGTGAGTGGTATTAGCATATTAGAATGCATGTAATTAAAAGGACAAAAGGATGTGAAAAATTATATTACCAATCGTTCATAATATTTGACAAAAATTTAATTTTGTTTTATTCTTTTGATCATACTTTCTTTTCTTAAACTAACATTACCAATACATTATATAATCAGATCAATCATACACAGTCATGATCATCATTCAAAATACATTGATCGAACCACTGTCGCCCATACTAACCCTCCTCCGAATTCATGTTTCATGTCATTCTTTTGGATCATTTATCTTTCTGTGAAACTTTTTTCTTTCTAGCCCACTCTCCCAGCGGTATTCCATACTACGTATCGCGTTACCATAAACCTCAGGGGATCCACAGATCTTTCGTATTCCTCTGGACTGTTCTACCTTCCCGACATTCCCCCTCCCAACCCCGACCACCAGATTCACGGTTTCAGTCAGTTTTTTGCATCATCTTTTTTTGTTGGTATGTTGTTGTTCCTGTCAATATGATCACTCCCCAACCAGAGTTACTTACAACTAGGTTATGGTAGTTTAGCATCCACACATGAGGGATACCAGTCATTTTTGTGTATTTCTTGGCTTTGTCTTTCCTTCTATATCTTCTAGTTTCCATCCATACCTGAAAAGATCCTGATGTGTCTTTTTTACTGCTGCATAGAAACCATTGTGTAGATGTACACATTCTCTATCCACTCATCAGTTGAGGGGTATGTGGGTTCATTTCCAGCTTTTTGCTATTGTGAGAGGCAATAAACATAGCTGTGCATGTATCTCTGTGGTAAGAAGAGTCTTGTGGTATATACCAGGAGTGGTATGACTCTTCAGGTGGTAAGGCTCATTTGAGTCTTTCCAAGGGTTCTCAACACTGCTTTTTATAGTGGCTGTGCAAGTTTACTTCCCACAAGCAATGGATGAGTGTCTCCTTTCCCCACAACCTCTCCAGAACTGGTATCATTTGTTTTCTTGATCTACCCAGTCTTTCTGAGTGATATGATATCTTAAAGTGGTTTTAGTTTGCATTTCCGTAATTATTAGAGATGCTTTAAACAATTTTAAGGTGTTTCTCTCGCATCTCTAATCCTCACTTGTGAAGTCTCTGGTCAGTCTTTCCTCCTCCATCTTTTCAGTGATCATTTGTTTCCTTTCTTCTTTTTTTTATATACTTCGGGAACAATATGCTTTGTCAGATGTATCTGTGGTGAAGGTTTTTCTTTCCCCTCTGTGGTTTTTCTCTCTTTATTTCCTTGATTGTTTCTTTTCATGTACAGAAGCTTTTTGAGTTTTAATGAGGTACCATGCATTGTCAATTGTTGACCTTAATTCTGGGCAGCTGCTGTCTGATTTAGGAATTCTTTTCCTAGTCCTATGCCTTGTAGTCTGCTGTCAACTTTTTCTTCTAACCCTTCAGAGTTTGGGGTTTCAAGTTGAGGTCTTGATCCATCCGGATTTGACTTTTGTACAGGTGAGAGGTAGATATTTAATTTCATTTGTCTATAATTGGTGATCATGTTTGGCCAACACCATTTGCTGAAGATGCTATCTTTCCTCCATTTTTTTTTTTTTTTTTTGTTTTTTTTTGAGGTGGCTGAAATTGTATGTGCCATGTTTGGATCTTCACTTTGTTCCATTGGGTAAACAGGTCTGTTTTTGTGCCATACCAAGCTGTTTTTATAACATAGCCCTGTAGTATAGTTTGAAGTCTGGTATAGAGATCCCCCCTGTATTGTTCTTTTTCAGTCAGGGTTGCTTTGGCCTTCATGGGGATTTTGGTTTTTTCCAAATGAAATAAAGGACTATTTTCCCCCAAGCCTGTGAAGAAACTCATAGGGATTTTAGTTGGGACTGCATCAATTCTGTACAAGAGTTTTTGGGTAATGAACTTTTTACTTACTATGTTAATTTTCCCAATCCTTGAGCATGGGAGGTTTTCCATCTTCAGATGTCTTCTTCAATTTCCTTATTTAGGGCTTTAATTTTTTTGTCGTAGAGATCTTTAGTTGTACTATGGTTAGGCTTGACTACTGTATTTTATTGTCTTTGAGGTCAAGGTGAGTGGGACGTTTCCTTTTCCTTTCCTTGTAATTCTCTTCAGTTGCTTCTTGTTTGGTGTAAAGGAGGCTATTTTCTAGGTTAATTTTGTCTTTCTGACTCGCCACTGAAGCTCTTAATCATTTCTAGGAGTTTTCCTGGGGGCGTTTTTAGCATCCCTTAAGTAAACAATCATATCAGCAAAAAGGGATAACTTGACTTCCTCTTTTCCAATTAGAAATACACCAGAAAAAATTAAGAACTTTTATCATAGTTCTGATGTCCAAAAATTAGCATATAAATATATGTAATCCTCTTGTATATATTTTTTAATTATAATGAGGAAGATATTAAGGAAACAATGCATTCAAAATAGCTTCAAGAGGAGATCAATAAAATACAATGGAATAGAAGCTGGAGAGATGACTCAACAGTTAAGAGCAGTGACTGCATTTGCTGAGGACCTGTGTTGGATTCACAATACAAACATGGTGGCTAACAAGCAGTCCCAGGGGAATTCTTTGCTCTCTTCTGACCTTTGTGAGCACTGCATGACACAGGTGCACTTACAAGGCAATATACTCATAGATATTAAAATAAATTAAAAAATATAGATAGATAGATATTTGACTAAACCTAATCAATATAGTGAATGAGCTCTATATGAAAACTTGAAAAGAGTAAGAGGAGAAATAGGCTATAAACATTGATGAGGAAAATTAATATTGCAAAACTAACTGTCCTACCAAAGTACATCTACAGATTAAATCCAAAACCAAAAAAAATTCCAATGTTATTTCTCACAGAAAAAAATTACACTTTATTTAGAATCTCAAAATGTTTAAGATAACAAAAGAAGTTCGAGTTCCATTCTTTTACCTGCAAAGTTCAGGATGTCATCTTTCTTTTCCTACACAATAGTAATCCATTGTGTAGACATACCATATTTTTGTCATCCACTCTTCTGTTGAGGAGCATTTGGGTTGGTTCCAGCACTTCACTACTGTTGAGATAGGACTAATAAACATGGATGTGCATGTATCTTTCCAGTAGGATGAGTTCTGTGGGTATAAACCCAGGAGTGGTATGACTAGGTCAGATGGTAGGCTCATTTTGAGTTTTTTTTTAATTTAATTTTTATTGATGCTGGGTGCATTTCATACACTTTTTCCAATTCAGTCAGGCTTATTCCCCTTTCCCCTCCCCCCCCCCACCCCACACCACCCGCCATCCCAGTCATGCATTCTGCCGTAACTGTCCTGCTCTTTCTCTCGTTTTTTTTTCTTTTTTTTTAGTTTTAGTAGAAGGATAATCCGTGAGTACAAGCATCCCTCGTGCAAACCTCTGCAGGCGGTTGTAGCCAAACACCTACAGCCCCACATCCGTGGGGGGTGACAGGTTGTTTGTTCAATCAAGTTGATCAAATGATGTCCGACTACATTGCTGTGTTTCATCTCACCGTTCACCCCAATTGCACCCTTACATTCTACCAGCCCCCTCTTCGCAGATTGTTCCTAGGCTTAGAAAGCGGGCACAGGTGGATGAGGGTAAAACAGTCCACTCTCTCTGGAGCTTTTGACTTGGATCTGGTCAAATTCTGGCTGTTCCTTTCATGGCTAAGTTTGTCCAAGGAATAACCTTTATCCTACTAATGAAGCCAAGCAATTAGATATAAGGTATTTAAGAGCATTATTAGTTTATAGTAGGTTACTACTTAGCATAGACACATAGGTTTGGATGATATGTTATCCATGAATTACATTTTTTCCCCCCTTTAAATATGACAGGGTCTTACTGTGGCTTATAATACATCTCCTAACCTGTAGAGGAATGTAAGCTGGTGGCATCAGCAATGGGTATCCTCCAAGGAGAGAGCCAATAGCCAATTAGATTGCAGGAATACAGGTGTTTTAGGAAGCTTAGTAAAAGTAAATATGTGTATATAAACAACATTGGTTTACATAACTGAATAAAATGGTAATGCATGTAGTTTAAATGGAGATGTAATTTTGTTGCCCACATTTGTTTTACATAAAAGCTGTAGAGCAATAACTTTGGAATTGACACATACAAGTTCTCTATATTTCTCTGTGGTACAGTATACCTTGTAGCATTCTCTTTAAGATGATCTAATGTAAAAATTAAGTTTGCTCCCAAGTTAATCTATATAGTCAACAACAAAACAGCATGGGTGAATTTGATGAATCGGGGCCTTGACTCCACCCTATAGTTATGTATAATCAACTGTCTTCTGGAGTTCAACGACTAAAACAAAGGGGGTGGAATACAGAAAGACATAAACCTTTTTTCAAACCCCTGCAATTCAAATCTAAAACTAACTAGGGAAAAAGATTTGTTTGTTCCAACAGGACAAAACGTACCAACTTAACGGCTGAGAAAGAAAAGATACAGCTTTGCATTGAGTAGGAATATACCAAAAGTGGCACACGGAAGGCTGACCGTCTGAACATTGAAAGGAAGAAAAGCCTCAGATTGCCATAAACATCGAACCCCTCTGTGGATCCTACATGTAAAACTATTTATAAGAGTCCTAATGAAACTTACCTCTAGGTGCCACAAAGGTTCTGATATGAAGAACTTTTCCTTGTTCACATCCCCCCATAGAACAAGAGAAAATGAAGATGATGAGGTGTTCTCCATGTAAATTGGGAGACACAAACTATTAAGGCAATCTCTTTATAAAACCGGTAAAACTGCCTTCTTTTATTGACTAATAGACAAGAACTGTGAAAAGGATTACTCTCGTTCAGAACCAATAAATACTAAAGTCCTAGGGCTATGCCCTCAGGCAAAGTATATTCAATGCAGGAGTCTGACATCAGCAATAGAATGTTCTACCAGGTGGATGTGGGCCAGGGGATCAAGGCCCCACAAAAGGTAAGGGCTCCTTGCGCTTTAAGTTGGGTACCTGCAGGAGGAGAGGCAATAAGACCCCCTGCTGCCGAAACCTGACGTTAACATGGGAGGGATGTATTGAGAACCACTATGCAAGTGACAGATGGTCTCTGGAATCCAAGAGTGTTACCAAGGCCACAATAAAGCAATAAGGGTCCCCTGAGTCAAGCAAGACCCACCGTCAGCACCCAGCTACACCTCACCTGCCTGGAAATACTTGGCAGCATGGCAGCCATGTGCCTGTATATCCCAAATCTCATTTTGAGTTTTTTAAGGTTCTCCACACTGCTTTCCATAATGGTTGTACAAATTTACATTTCCACCAGCAGTGGAAGAATGTTCCCCTTTCCCCAAAAGCTCTCCAGGATTTGGTGTCTTTTGTTTTCTTGATCTTAGACAGTAGTTTCTGGGTTAGGTGATATCTTAGAATGGTCTGCTCAGCTCTTTACTCCATCTTTTGAGTAGATCATTTGTTTTCTTACTTCTATGTTCTTTGAGCAGTCTATATATTCTGGATGCTAATGATCTATCATATGTATCAATGATGAAGCTTTCCTACCACTCTGTGGGTTTTCTCTTCACTTCCTTTTTTGTTTCTTTTGCTTTACAATAGCTTTTGGGTATGATGACATCCCTTTTGTCAACTGTTGGCCTTATTTCCTGCACAGCTGCTGTTTCATTTACAAAGTCTTTTCCTACACCTATGCCTTGTAGGTTGTTGCCAACTTTTTTTCTTCTATCACATTCAGGGATTTGGTTTCACATTGAGATCTTCAATAGACCTGGAGTTGATTTTTGTACAGGGTGAGAGGTAGGGGTTTAATTTTGTTCTTCTACAAATGGTGATCCAGTTTTTCCAGGACCAAATGCTAAAGATGCTATTCTTTCTCCATTGAGGAATTTTTGCCCCTTTGTCAAATATGAGGTGGCTGAAATTGTATGAGCTCAAGTTTGGATCTTCAATTTTGTTCCATTGCTCAGTGGTTCTGTTATTGTGCCAGTACCAGGCTGTCTTTATGACTATAGCCCTGTAATATAGCTTGAATTCTGGTAAAGCAATTACCCCACCCCCTTGTATTGCACTTTTCACTCCGGGTTGCTTTACTTATTAGAGGTCTTTTGTTTTTCCATATGAATTTAAGGATTTTTTTCCAAGTCTTGAAGAATCTCATGGGAATTTTGATTGGGATTGTTTTAGATCTGCATATCAATTTGGGTAAAATGTACATTTTTATTATATTATTTTTCCAATCCATGAGCATGGGAAGTATTTCCATCTTTTGATGCCATTTTCAATCTCCTTCTTCAGGGGTTTTAATTTTTTGCTATAGAGATCTTTGGTATATTTGGTTAGGTTTGTTCCAATATATTTTATTATTTTTGAGACTATTGTGAGTAGGAAGTTCTCCTCATGTTCCATCTCCACTTGCTTATTATTGGTGAAAAGAAAGGCTACTGATTTTTCTAGGTAATTTTTTTCCCACCACTTCACAGAAACTCTTAATCATTTCTAGGAGTTTTCTCGTGGAGTTTTTAGCATCCCTTAGGCAAACTATCATATCATCTGCAAAAAGGGATAGTTTAACTGCCTTTTTTCTGATTAATACTCTTTTTTTAATTTCCTTCTCTTGTCTTATTGCCCTAGCAAGTATTTCAAGCACTAGGTTGAAGAGGAGTGGCGATAAGGGAGAGCCTTGCTGGGTTCCCACCTTTAAGGGAAATGCTTCCAATTTTTCTCCATTTAGGATTGTGTTGGCTGTGGGTTTGATTATCTTAAAGAATGTTTCCTTCAGTCCAATTCCCTCTAGAACTTTAAACATGAAGGGATGCTGTATCTTGCCAAAGGCTTTTTCTACATCAATTGAGATGATGGTGTGTTTTTTGTCTTTCAGTCCATTTATGTGTTTTATGGTATTTATTGATTTACATATGTTGAACAATCCCTGCATCTCTGGCATGAATCCAACTTGATTACGATGGATCATCTCTTTGATGTGGATCTGTATGCTATTTACAAGTATGTTGTTGAGAATTTTTGCATCTAAGTTCATTAATGAGATGGTTCTATAGTTTTCATTTTTGGTTGTATCTTTGCCTGGTTTGGGTAGTAGAGTTATGCTTCATAGAGTCATCATAGGAGGTATTTGGGAGAATTACCTTTGTATTCTTGTGAACAGTTTGAGTAATAATTGGTGTAAGGCCTCTTTTAAATGCTTTGTAGAATTCTGCTGTGAAACCATCTGGGCTTTTTTGGTTGGGAGGTTTTTCTTATTATATCTTCAATTTCCTAAAATATTATGTGTCTGTTTAAACTGTCACTCTCTTCTTGGTTAAGCTTGGTTGCTTCCCAGGATTTCAGATATTCATCTGTTTCTGTTAGGTTTTCAAATTTATTTTGTTCATCTTTTCAAAGAACCAGCTTTTGGATTCATTGATTCTTTACCCTGTTTTCTTTGTTTCTGTAAAAAATTTTTTCTATTAATTTTTTATTTATTTCTGTATGTGCATGAATGTACTGCCTGCATGCAAGTCTGTGCGCCCGTGTCGTGCAATGCTGCAGAGGTCAGAAGAGGGCATCGGACTCCCCTGGAACTGGAGTTCTCCTGGAATTGGAGCCTCAGAGGGCTCTCAGCTGCCATGTGGGTGCTGGGGATCAAACCCGGGTCCTCTGCAAGAGCGGTCAGCGCTCCTAACCGCTAGGCCATATCTCCAGCCCTCTTTGTTTCTATTCATTGATTTCTGCTCTGATTTTTGTGATTTCTTCCTGTATATAGGGTTTAGGGTTCATTTGTTGTTATCTCTTAAGTGTGTTTAGGTGCAGTCTTAGATTATTTGTTCCTTTTTTTTTTTTTTTTAATGTGGGCACTTAGGGCTATAAATTTCCCTCTCTAGACTGCTTTTAAAATATCCCACAGGTTTTGTTGTGTTGTATTGTCGTTTTTTTTTCAGTTCCATTAATACTTTTATTTCACTATTTCTTCCCTGACCTATTCATTCTTCAGGATTGTGTTGTTTAGTCTCCATGTGTTCTTGTAGCTAGTAGGGCTTATTCTGGTAGTTCACATTGAGCTTTATTGCACTGTGGTCTAATAGAATGCATAAAATAATGTCAGTACTTTTCTATTTGTTGAGATTTCTTTTGTGTCCCAGTATGTGGTCAATTTGGGGGAATGTTCCATGAGGTGCTGACTAGAAAATATGTTCTCTGGTGTTTGGGTAGAATATTCTGTAGAAGTCTGTGATGTCCATTTGGTGTATTGTTCATCTCTGATGCCTCTCTGTTTATTTTGTGTCCTCTTGATCTATTCAAGGAGCTCAGTGAGGTACTGAAATCCCCCACTATTAGTTTGCTGGGATTAATTTCTGTCTTGATGTCCTGCAGAGTAGTGTTTATAAAGTTAGGGGCACCAGAGTTAGGTGCATAAACATTTAGGTTTGTGAAGTCTTCATGGTTAATTGTTCCTTTGATAAGGATATGATGACCCTCTTTGTCTCTTCTGATGAATATCACTCTGAGGGTTATTTTGTCTGATATTAGAATAGCCACTCCTGCTTGTTTCTTGGTTACCGTATGCTTGGAATAATTTTTCTATCCTTTCACTCTAAGGTAGTGTCTGTTCTTGAGGGTGAGATGGGTATCTTGAAGACAGCATATAGAAGTATTCTGTTTCCTAATCCATTCTCCCAGTCACTTTTGATTGGGGAGTTTAGACTATTAATATTTAAAGTTATTATTGAGAGATGTGTATAGCTTCTTTTCCACTTATCTTTTGTTTGGGTTAGGTTTGTATTTACTCTATTATGCTTTTGTTTATTTCTCTCTTTAATTGCTTAGGGATAGTTGCTCCTTTTCTCTGTTCTTGGAATTGCTTCAGGTATTTTCTGAACAGTTCATTAATTAGACATGTATTCTTTCATTTGTTTATGTCATGAAAGACTTTTTCCTTCAAAAATAATTGACATTTTTGTTGGGTATAATAGTCTGAATTTGGCATCTAAAGTTGTTTAGCACTGGTAATACTTTGGTCTACGTTCTTCTGGCTTTCATAGTTTGGACTGAGAACTCAGCTGTAATTCTGATGGGTTCCCCCTTATTTGTAACTTGTTTTTGTCTTGTGGCTTTCAGTATTTTGTCTTTGTTTTGAGTATCTAGTATTTTAACAATTATATGGCATGGGGAATTTCTTTTCTGGTCTTGTCTATTTGTTGTTCTATGCCCTTCTTGTATTTGTATGGGTTAGTATTTTTTCAGTTTGCAGAATTTTTCTTCTATTGTCCTGTTGAAGATCTGGTCAATAGTGTTGTCTTGGGATTCTTCTCCTTCTGCTATCCCTATGATGTGGAAGTTTGGTCTTTTCAAAGTGTCTCACATGTCCTGGTTGTTCCACACTTGTGTTTTATTTTAAATTTTCATAATCTTTACATGAGCCTTTCAGTTGCTCTGTGTTATCCTACTCTCATATTCTTTCTTCTCCTTCTTATATTCTTCATTGATGTTTTTCCCCATCCTTTTCTGTTGTTTGGATGAATGTTCAATTTCCTTTTTCATTTCATCCTGTGATTTCTTTAATATTTCCACTTCCTTCTGGAGCCTGCCATTCTCATCTTGTAGATCCTTGGTTTGTTGGTCAGTTTCGTTTTTTCATTTTGGCCTGGGATCTATTCAGCATTTCCACTTTCTTCCAGAGTTTGACATTATCTCACTTTAATTATTTCCAATGTTTATCATTATCTCCCTCTAGTTCCTTCTTGAGTTTTTCATTCTCTCCCCTTCGTTCTCTGATTTGCTGTTTATATTCTTTGATTTCTTTAAATATGTCTACAATTGTTCTTCTAAGGTCTGTCTTGGTTTCCTTCCAGGGAGATCTTATAGCAATCTTCTGTAGAGTTGGTAGAGTTCAGTGTGGATTTATTATGAGCTTTCCCCATGTTGTTTTTCCTTTGTGTCTTTGGCACATGGATTTGCTTTTGTTTGCTTGTTTGTTTCTGTGGATTCTGGTGCCTCAACATTTGCTGTACAGATAATAATCACTAATACTGTTCCTGCTAGATCCTCTGCATCACAGCTCTACAAGCTTGAGCATGTAGTAGTGGTTGTGTTGCTACTTTACTCTGTTGACCTGCTGGCTGAGTCCACCAACACCCCAGGCTGGAACCCTAAGGTGGGAGGTTTCTGGGTGATATCAAGCTTCTACAAGCTGGGGGGTGTGGCTGTGCAAAGCACCAAGGCAAGTGACTCTCACCTGGGCATATGCTGATGTTATGCTGACCGCAAGTCTACATCCACCTAAAATTTTCAATGATGGCTTTTTAATGTGTCAGTAAAATGTTCTCCTTTCATCTGAAGTTTATGTTTACTGTTGCCCTTTTGCTGTTAAGTTAAACATTTTTGACCCATTGTAAGACACAGGCACATTTACATGCATGCCATTGTAAGACACAGGCACACTTACACACATGCATGTGTGTAATTGTGCCTGTGTCTTACAATGCCATGAAAGTCAGAAGTGGGGGTCAAACTTCTCTGGAATGAAATTACAGACAGATGTTAGTTGCCATGTCGGTGGTAGAAATCAAACTCTGGTCCTCTGCAAGAGGAGCCAGTGTGTTTAACTCTTGAGCCATCTTTCCAGCTCAGAATTTGTTTCCTTTAAAATGTAACTGTTTCAAAGAAGTCGGTTAATATAAAATATTCCAGTATCTCTGTTCAGTTTTGAGTTTTATCAGTTAGCCACTCTCAACAAATGTATAGAATAAAGACATAGATATAAAGAGTTTCAAAGCATAATGAATAATGTATCCTACAAGCCCATATTAATACTGATCTGTTAGCAAGCAATGAGTTGCTTTCACTTTTTCAGTATATTATATGAATGAGGGCATACTATGTTTTTATTTTTAACCCAGTTTCCACCAGTACAATATTCTTTAAAAAATCCATGAAATATTTCTATGAAAACTGAGATATTTATTAATCAAATAGCTTTTCATATAAATGTGTAATGTTGTACTTCCACATGCTTTTGTTGATGTGCTTATTATCTCTCTCAAGACTTAGTTCATATAGTTGTCATGAATGTTTGTATATGGGTTGTAGAGTAGGCATGAGATATATTTTTACTTGGGCAAATATTTAGCAATAAAATCATGTGTCATATGAAATGCAGTTTAGCTTTATAAGATTTTGCAACATCATTTAAAAAAAATCAGTAATGCATGCAAATTATGCTATTCAACACAAACTTCAATATTTGGAATTCTCAGTCATTTAAAAATGATAGCCAATACTGGGTGTGCAGTCCATATCTATATGTACTTTATTAAATTTGGGTTTCTTTTTTATTTTTTATTTTTTTGGTCTTTTTGAGACAGGGTCTCCCTGTAGCTCTGGCTGTCCTGGAACTCACTCTGTAGACCAGGCTGGCCTCAAACTCACAGAGATCTGCGTGCCTCTGCCTCTCAAGTGCTAGGATTAAAGGCGTGCGCCACCACGCCCGGCATTTATTTATTTATGTATGTGTATCAATGTACTGTCTGCATGCAAGTCTGTGCACCCGTGTCGTGCAATGCTGCGGAGGTCAGAAGAGGGTGTCGGATTCCCCTGAAACTGGAGTTCTCCTGGAATTGGAGTTTCAGACAGTTCTCGGCCGCCATGTGGGTGCTGGGGATCGAACCTGGGTCCTCTGTAAGAGCGGTCGGTGCTTTTAACCGCTAGGCCATCTCTCCAGCCCAAAATTTTGATTTCTTTATAACTACTCATGATTATCAATGCTTGGTGTAATTGTTTTAGTTTGAAAATTTTTTGCTTTGTCAAATGTCTATCTAAATTGTTGATTTAATTAATTGAATTGTTTTATTTTAGGTTTTGCGAGTTTTTCTCTACTTTTTATATATGAATCATCTTTAAAATATCTATTTTATAAATATATTTTTGTAATTGTATGTTGATATGTTTTAAAATGCAAAATAAATCTAATAAATAAAATATTTTTAAAAATTAAAACACAAGTTCTAAAAGTTATAAATATCATGGTGTAAATAGGAAATAAAATAAGTTTACTTAAGAAGGGAGTCAGTCACAATATTAAAATAATGTACTTTTTTTTCTTTATTTTGTAAATTCTGTGATGAGGGACTTAAAGTTTTCTCCAGTTTAAGTTTACAGTTACAAATTCCCTGCTGGGTGCACCAGACTCATCATCATTCATAGGTCATATTCTGGCCTTAATCTCACTCATCAAATGTGATCATCTTCCCATCACTTGATATTAGTGCAAAGGCAGGGAGGAAGCCTTTGTGGAAAGTGGATAGATGTTCCTGTTAATGTGAAGGTGCAGCTGATTCTTTCAGATAATGTGATAAAGAAAGCAGATTACATTTTTGTCATTAGTGCTTTGCTGCTGTTCCATAATCCAGTCAGAGCTCCTGCTAGTAATGAAAAACCTTTGGTAACAAAATCTGCGGTTCAAGGTGTATTTACAGTTCAGAGAGATAGCCTGAGAGACTTTAGATGTAATTAATTTCCATGAGTGTGCATGCCAGAGCATTTATCCCCCTTAAATGAAAGTGAAAATGTTTCAGGCTTTATCGGAAGTTTGCCTTATAGGGTTAGAAAAGCCAACACAGAAAAGATAATGAATAATAATTGAAGGAAAAATGGGTATCGAAGGATTTTCTAGAACTAAGGAAGGTGGAGGGAGAGAAAGAGATGTATCTATTAAAACATTTATGACTTCATTTGATATCTAATAAAGTCATATATGATTATGATAGAGAAATGGTATTACATATTTGTGGTATTTGGCCATATATTTCTTTTACTGTTGTATTTTAATTTATGCATACTTAAACCAATTTTAAAAGACATTACAACCCACTATATCTCTTTTTAAAAAAGTAACTTTTGGGGCTGGAGAGATATCATAGCGGTTAAGAGCATCGACTGCTCTTGCAGAGGACACGGGTTCGATCCCCAGCACCCACATGGCGTCTGAGAACTGTCTGTAACTCCAATTCCAGGAGAACTCCAGTTCCCTGGAAATCCAACACCTTCTTCTGACCTCCGTGGCATTGCATGACATGTGCTCACAAGCCTACATGCAGACAGTACATTCATACACATAGAAAATAAATAAATAAATAAATAAATAAATAAATAAATAAATAAATAAATAAAAAGTAACATTTACGGGGCTGGAGAGATGGCCTAGTGGTTAAGAGCGCCAACCNTTAATCTGCTTTTTAAAAAAAATCATTTTTATGCAAATATTTTTCTCAATTTTTGTGTACCTCATACAAAGCATGTCAATAATTCTTAATCAACCTTTATACATAACCACTTTCTTACAGCTACTTTCTTTTTCATGCTTTCAGACATAGGGTGGTGGGGTCAAAGAACAAGCAGGAGTGAACCAGAAACAAGGTAAATCCATTCTGAGAAGATGTAGTTCAGGGCCAACTGCAAAGAGGGCAGCAACATAGGGCTGCTTGTGCCTATGGTCCGTGCTGCTCCCCATGCTGAGAGTGGAAAGGCAACAGCCAAGAATATCACAGGAACCAACAAGAGAATCAATCAAATTGAGAGACTATAAAAAGAAACAGGAGGGAAATAACAGAAATTGCTTTGAGAATATTAGAAAGCAGAACCATAATAGAAGCATGATTTGTATAATCTTTTTTCCAATATTTGTTTTTTAATTTTCTTTTTTATATATGTGTATCATGTACTGTCTGCATGTAGGTTGTGCACACCGTGCGTGCAAGCTGCGGAAGTCAGAAGAGGGCCGCGATTCACGATTCCCCTGGAACTGGAGTTCTGCCTGGACTTGGAGTTTGGACGGTTCTATGCCGCCATGTGGCGTGCTGGGGATCAAACCGAGGTCCATCTGTCAAGAAAAGTGCGGCTCCTGAACATGCAGCAATCTTCTCCAGTCCCCAATAGATGTTTATATAAAAAAAAATTTTTTATAGTAATAGTTCTTTTTTATTTATTTTTTTTTTTTTTTTTTTTTTGTATGTGTCTGAATTGTACTGTCGCATGTAAGGTTTGTGCACTGTGTCATGCAATGCCATTGAGGTCAAAGAGGGTCAGTATTTCCCCTGGACCTTTGAGTTTGAGAGGGTTCTTCACAGCCAGCCATGTGGTGCTGGGGATCCAACCCAGGTCTCTGCAAGAGTCGGGATTGGTCGAGCTTGGTGGAATTAGGGTTGTGCATCCTTGTTCTTAGAGAGCTCCCATTGGATGTGTGGGTGGGAGTCTCTGCTTGGGTCACTGGAAGTCACTTTCCTTGGCATTGAATAGAGGCACTTCCTAAAGGGAGAGTGTATTGTCTGCTATTGTAACTGTAATGAAGCATCTGAGGTAGACTGACTTTATAAAGAAGAGAGGCTGGGGCTGGAGAGAGGGCCTAGTGGTTAAGAGTGCCGACGGCTCTTGCAGAGGACCCGGGTTTGATCCCCAGCACCCACATGGCGGCAGAGAACCGTCCGAAACTCCAATTCCAGGAGAATTCCAGTTCCAGGGGAATCTGACGCCCTCTTCTGACCTCCGCAGCATTGCACGACACGGGTGCACAAACCTACATGCAGACAGTACATTGATACACATACATAAATAAATAAAATTAAAAAAATATTTAAAAAAATATATAACAACTCATGCTTCTATTATTGGTTCTGCTTTCTAATATCTCAAAGCAATTTCTGTTATTTCCTGTTCTTTTTTTATTCTCTCAATTTGATGATTCCTCTTGTTGGTTCCATGTGATATTCTTGGCTGTTGCCTTCTCCACTCTCAGCATGGGGAGCAGCACGGACCATAGGCACAAGCAGCCCTATGTTGCTGCCCTCTTTGCAGTTGGCCCTGAACTACATCTTCTCAGAATGGATTTACCTTGTTTCTGGTTCACTCCTGCTTGTTCTTTGACCCCACCACCCTATGTCTGAAAGCATGAAAAAGAAAGTAGCTGTAAGAAAGGTGTATAAAGGTGATTAAGAATTATTGACATGCTTTGTATGAGGTACACAAAAATTAGAAAAATATTTGATAAAAATGATTTTAAAAAGCAGATGTAAGGAATGTATGGCCACTAAATCAGCTCTATAGAAGATATGAGAAGGAGTACTTTATACTGATGAGAAGGAAATAATCTCAAGGAACCAAATAGGATAAATTATCCATAACATGTGGCTTAATCAAAAGGAGTGTAAAACACAACAGAAAATCAGCAAGATGACTGACATTAAGAGAAACATTTCAGTAAGGATTTTGGAGAGGTGGACCAGCAGTTAAAAGCCTAGCTGTTTCTGTAGAAGAACCAAGTTAAAACCCAACACCAACATCACTCTTAACAATCATACATTCAAGCTCCCAGTGATCCAATTGCTCTTTTCTCTCCTCTATGTGTATTGAACAACATGGGTGCACTTAGATGCATCTAGGAAAAATCATTAAATCAAACATATCAATGATATCTCTGAACATCAATGATCACTAATTCTCAGTATAAAGAGGTATAATATCAGATTGGATTATAAAGCATTATTCATCGTTTACTGTATCAAAGAAACATATCTAACCATCATTGACAGATGCCATGTAGGTTGGATAACTTTAGTGTCAACTTGACACACCTGGGTTGAAGGGGTCTCAATTCAGGAATTGCCTTCTTTGGACTGGCCTGTGGCCCTGTCTCTGGAGTATTATCCTGATTATTAAAGGAAATGGGAGATTCCAGCCCACTATGGGCAGTGCCATCCCTGGACAGGTTCTTGTGTAGTGCGTAAGAAACGAGTCTGAGCATGGGCCAGGGGAGCAAGCCTTTAAGAAATATTCCTTCAAGGTATGTGTTTCGGCACCTGCTTCCTGGTTCCTGCCCTAAGTACCTGCATTGGCCTCCTTGATTAATGAACTGTGACCCAGGAAATACAAGTCTACTACAACCTTTCCTCCCCAAGTTGGTTTGGTTCAGAGCATTTTCTCACAGTAATTGCAAGCAAACTAGAACACCATCATAGCAAAAAATGGGCAGTTAAAGAATATGGAACAAGGGAGCCAGGAGGAACAGCTATTCTAATATCTAGGAAAATAGATTTAAGACCAAATCTAATTGTGTGTTAATTTTTCATCACTATGATAAAATACTATCACCAAGAACAACAAACAAGGGGAAGAAAATATGCTTCCTCACTGTTCCAGAGGAACTGTCCTAATGATGTGGAGGCATGGTAGCAGAAAACCTTATCAGGAAGCTGAGATAGTGAACTGAAAATAGGTTGAGAATATAATCCCTAGTGATGTGTTTCATCCAGGAATAATGTGTTCCATTATTTCCCCAAACAAAATCACCACCTTGGAATAAAGTGTTCAAATACCTGGACCTAAGGAGAAAGTTTATGTTTTATCATTGTGTAAGTTTAAGTTTTATATATTCCATACAATATATCTTAATCTGATTTTGACCCGTTCTCCAATCTCCAGCTCCCATATATACCCCTCTAAAGCATCTCAAACATTCTGTTATACATGTGAGTATGTATTGAGTCAAGTTTGCATAACCAGATGTCCCTGGGTGGGATTTCATCCATTGCAGTCTAGTCACCATATCTACAGTTCTCCCACATCTAGCAGTGGTCAGCTGTCAATAGTTCCTCCACTACAGTTGGGGCCTCTTGCCTGTTTCACCCATTTTTGAGCTGGGTTGTTGTCTGCTTTGAATCTGTAAAGGTCTTGTGCACATTTTCATCACTGATTTAAGTTCATATGAGCAAGTTCCTGGGATAATCTTTTTTCTTCATGATCATGCAGTAATCCTGGCTTTTAAAGAATATGTATCTGCTCCCTCTTCTGCATTAGTCCCAGAACCATGCATGCATTGGTGAGGTTTAATACAGTTCTGTCCATGGAAACACATTTTACGATCTCTTCTCTACATTTTGGCCAATTGGGGCCATCAGCGTCCATCACACTCTACTGCATGATGAGGTTTCTCTGGTAAGAGTTGTTAGGTGCATCAGTAATTTATCTAACCCCCATTCCACTATGTTCTATGGACCTTAGGAGTAGAAGTTCCATGTAGATATGTCACAAAGGGCTGCATATCTCTCACACACTTATTTTCTATTTGTGAACAGCTGTGGAACTCTGTTATAGTTTTCTTCTGCTGCAAAAAGTAACTTCTTTGTTGAATCGTAATTGGTATAATTATCCCTAAATACACAAAGAGATATTTAACATAGAATAAGACATTACAGTTTTCTTTTTTTTTTTTTGACATTATAGTTTTCTAAGGATATGAAAGAGAAAGGTTTTCTCCAGTATCTATGAACTCAGTAGCCAAGTGCATTTGTGTGTTTCCAGTCCTACACTTGTAACATATAATTTCCTCTCATTGAGAAGGCTTTTAGTCCAAGTCCAATTAGCTTTAGATTACCCCCAAAATAGAAATGCCACTCCATCAGTTATAGTTTGTTGTGCTGGTCATAATTGTGGTGTTCTAGTTTGTTTTCCATTGTTGTGACAAAACACTCTGACCGACACCAACTTGGGGAGGAAAGGGTTTATTCAGCTTACATCTCCTGGGTCACACTTCATCATTTAGGGAGCCCAAGGCAGGAACTCAGGGCAGGAACCTGGAGGCAGGAGCTGAAGCACAGGCCATGGAGGAATGCTGTTCACTGGCTTGCTCCCCTGGCCCATGCCCAGCCTGACCTCTTATACCTTACACAACAACCTGCCCAGGATGGCACTACCCATAGTGGGCTGGGCCCTCCCACATTGCTCAACAATCAAGACAATACTCCACAGACGTGGCCACAGGCCAGTCCAATGGAGCCAATTTTCCCCAATTGAGGCTCCATAAACCCAGGTGTGTCAAGTTGACACTAAAGCTATCCAGCACATGTGGTTATTAGGCTTTTAAAATATATTAGTTATTATTTTATGTATAAGTCTTTATTCCCTGAAAGTAAGTTAGTGCACTTGTGTTGTAGTAAAAAGAAAAAAAAAGAAAGAGAAAAAACATTAGGTAAAAGTACACAGATGCCCTGGAACTTGAGTTATGGAAGATTGCAGCCAGATATGGGTGTTGGGAATGATATCTAGGATCTCAGCAAGAGCAGCCAGTTCTCATAAGAACTGAGTCATCTTTCCAGCCCCAGGTAAGCTTCAAAGCTGGAGTTGGACCACTGATTAATTTTCTCCCTTAGCACCTTGCATAGTATTTTCTAAAACTATATAGAACTAGTCTCAGTGGAGGTATAGGTGCAAGGAAATTTCAAGCTCATTGTTCCAAGTCCAGTGTCCAAAGTATGTCCTGTCTTCAACAGGGTCTCACTTTCAAGTTCTGGAAAGTAATCAAGGGCTGCTGGACAATAAACTGTGTTATTATTTTACTCACTTGGACCAAAAACTGTAAGGGATATTTCACCTTTCTGACACTTTATTTCTTGTTGGCCTTCAGAAATAGACATGCCCTCATGTTCAGATAGTGCATATGTATTTTTTAGTAGGTATTTGAACTAGTATCTTTCCCCGCTGATTTGCACATCACCTAACCTTTATTTACTCTCCTTTCATGATGTGGTGATAAATTATGTGTAACAGATCCCCAAATTTCCACCAGAAAATTTCCAGAAAATGAACAAATAACACTTACTTTAAAAACAAAAAACACTAAAAAGTGGAGATATTAATTATCCTTATTACAAAANTATATATTGTATTTTTGAGACACGGTCTCCCTTTAATCCCAGCTGGCCTAGAGCTTCCTCTGTAGACCAGGCTGGCCTTGAACTCACAGAGATCCACCTGCCTCTGCCTCCCAAGTCCTGGGATTATATATTTTTTTTTATGTTTAAGCATTCACATTTCCCTTTTAATTTTATATTACTCTAAGATATGAATATCTACCTTCTACCCATATACAGTAATTACAGAGTTTGAAAATAAGTGGTAGTTTGATTCTAGAGCCATTAAGAGATTCACATTATCACAGAACAATTGTTTTCAGCTAAAAAGAAATATAACAGTAATGTTGTTCAGCTTGCCTGTCAACTGGGGATTTGGTGTTAGTAACCACAAATGAGGGCAGCATTTTCAGAATTCAGATGTTCCCCTTTAATTTTATATTACTGTAAAATATGCATACATACCATCCCCCCCCCATATAGCACAATTACAAAGCCTGAAAATAAGTGGTAGGTTAATTCTAGATCCCATTAAGGTATTCACATTATAATGCTATGGTTGCTTTTTGGTAAAAGAAAAGAAAAAAAGTATATATATATATAGCTCAGTTTGCTTTACTACTAGGTATTTGGTGCTAGCATCCACAGATGAGGGAAACCATTTGTTAATTGTTTTTCTGGGATGGACTGTGTTATACTTCACTTAGCATTATGTCTTCTAGTTTCATCCATTTACCTGCAAACTTGCAAAGTTCATGATATCATCTTTATTTACTGCTGCATAGAACTCCATTGTGTAGATGTACCATATTTTCTCTATCCACTCATTAATTCAGGGTCAGTTGGTTTGGTTCCAGCTCTTCCTTATTGTGAAGAGAGCTGCAATAAATATAGATGTGCATGTATGTTTGCAGTAGGATGAGTTTTGTGGGTATATACCCAGGAGTGATATGAATGGGTCAGGTGGTAGACTCATTTTGATTCTTTTAAGGATTCTCCACACTGCTTTCCATAGTCGTTGTACAAGTTTACATTCCCACGAGCAGTGGATGATCCCATTTCCTCACAACCTCTCTAGCATTCGTTGTCTTTTGTTTTCTTGATCTTAGCCAGTTTTATTGGAGTGAGATGATATTTTAAAGTGGTTTTAATTTGCATTTCATTAATTATTAATGATGTTGAACACTTTTTAAGATATTTCTCAGCCATCTTTATTTCATTACTTGTGAAGTCTCTGTTCAGCTCTTTACTCCATCTCTTGAGTGGGACATTTGTTTTATTCTTTGTTTTTAGAGTAGTTTATACATTCTGCATGTTAATGTTATGTCAGATGTATCACTGGTGTAGGTTTCCTCTCACTCTGTGGGTTTTCTCTTTAATTCATTGATTTTTTTTTACTGTACAGAAGATTTTGAGTTTAATGAGATCCCATTTGTCAATTGTTGAACTTATTTCCTGTGCAGCTGTTGTTTGATTTAAAAAGACTTTTCCTATGTCTATGTCTTGTAGCTTGCTGCCAACATTTACTTCTATCACCTTCACACTTTCTGGATTCATGTTGAGGTCTTTGATCCAATTGGAGTTGTTTTTGTACAGGGTAAGAGGTAGGGGTTTAATTTTGTTCTGCTGCAAATGATGATCCAGTTTTGCCATCACCATTTATTGCTGAATATGCTGTCTTTGCTTCATTGAGTCTTTTTGCCCCTTTGTAAAATATGAGGAGGCTAAAATTATATGTGCTCAAGTTTGGATCTTCAATTTTATTCCACTGGTCTATGGGTCAGTTTTTGTGCCAGTACCAGGGTGTTTCTGGACAATAGCCCTGTAATATACGTTGAAATCTGGTATAGTGATCCCCCATGTATTGCAATTTTCACTCATCGTTGTTTTGTCTGTTCAGAGTCTTTTGCTTTTCCATATGAATTTAAGGATTTTTTTTCCCCAAGTCTGTGAAGGAACTCTTGGGAATTTTAATTAGGATTGCAATGAATCTGTATATTAATTCGGGTAGAATGGACATTTATACTATGTTCACTTTTCCAATCCATGAGCATGGGAAGTCTTTTTATCTTCTGATTTCTTCTACAATATCCTTCTTCAATGGTTTATAATTTTTATTACAAAGATACTTGGTGTCTTTGGTTAAGATTTTTCCTAGGTATTTTATTTTATTTTATTTTATTTTATTTTATTTTATTTTATTTTATTTTATTGTGGCTGTTGTAACTGGGAAGGTCTTCTTGTATCATTTCTCCAGTTTCTTATTGTTGGTGTAAAGAAAGGCTACTGATTTTTCTAGCTTTACTTTGTATCCTGCAACTTTACAAAAAACTCTTACATCATTTCAGGGACATTTTCTGATAGAGGTTTAAGCATCTCCTTAGTTAATCGTAATATCATCTGAAAAGAGGAATATTGACTCCCTCTTTCCAAAGTATTCATTAATTTTCCTTCCTTTGCATTTAGTCCTAGCAATGTTTCCAAACACTGTATTGAAGAGAGTGTGATACGGGGAGCCTTTCCATGTTCTTGAATTTAAGAGGAATGCTTTTACCTTTTCTCCATTTAGTATGATGTTGGCTGTGGTTTTGTTGTATATGATTTTATTACATTGAGAAATGATCCCTCCCATCAATATTCCCTCTAGGATTTAAAGAATGAAGGGATGCTGGAATTTTGTCAAAAGGCATTTTTCTGTAAATTGTGTGTATGATCATGTGGTTTTTTTTTTTTTTTTTTTGTCTTTAAGTACATTTATATCGTGCTTTATGACATTTCATTGATTATTAATGTTGAACCATCAACCTGCATCTCTGGTATGATACAACTTGGTCATGATGGGTGATCTTTTTAGATGTGGGTTTGTACGCAGTTTGCAAGTATTTTGTTGAGGAATTTAATTTTTGCATCCACGTTTAATATTGCAAAGGGTCTATTAGTCTTTCCTGCTTTGTATCTTTGCCTGATTTTGCTGTTAGAGTGATGCTGGCTTCTTGGAAAGAATGTGGCATATTTCCCTCTCCATGTATCTTTCTGAACATTTTTAGTAATAATGTTTGTTCAGTACTCCTTAAAAATGTTTTATTAGAAATTCTGTTTTGAAACCTTCTGGGTCTGGGATTTTTTTTGTTGTGTTGTGGGCAAAGTTTATATTATATTTTAACAATTTACTAAAAAAGTATGAGGTTCTCTATTTAAAACTGTCAATCTTTCTTGTTTAAGCTTTTGTAAATTCCAGAATTTCAAATATTCATCCATTTCTCTTAGGTTTTCCAATGTAGTAGGGTATAGGTTTTTGAAGTATTATCATATAAAATTTTTCAAAGGTTTTTTTCAGGATATCTTTTCTCGTCTGTTGTGATGTTTCCCATTTCATCAGGAATATTACTGAATGGTAGTTGCTCCTTATTTCTTTTGCTTAACTGGGCTAGAGGTCTATCTTTCTTATTTACCCTTTCAAAGAATCAGCTTTTTGATTCATTGATTCTTTGTATAGTTTTCTTTTCTTTCTATTTCATTCATTTCTGCTTGGATTTTTGTAATTTCTTCCTGTCGGGTTTATGGCTCGTTTGTTGTTTCTCAAGTGTTTTTAGCTGCAGTGTTAGTTAATTTATTTGTCCTGTTTCTGCTTTTTTAATGTAGGCACTGAGGGCTACTAATGTCCCTTTTAGGACTGCGTTTAAAGTATCCCATAGGTTTTGCTCTTGTATTGTCTTTTTTTTTTTTTTTTTTTTTTTTTTGGTCTTTTTGAGACAGGGTCTCCCTGTAGCCTCAGCTGTCCTGGAACTCACTTTGTAGACCAGGCTGGCCTTGAACTCACAAAGATCCGCCTGCCTCTGCCTTCCAGTGCTAGGATTAAAGGCGTGCGCCACCACGCCCGGTTTGTATTGTCTTTATCATTTAGTTCTGGGAATGTTTTTATTTATTTGTTTTTACCTTAACCCGTTCATTATTCAAGAGTGTTGTTTAGTCTTCATGCATTCTTGTAGATAGTTGGGCTTCTTCTTGTGTTGATATTGAGCTTTATTACATTGTGGTCTGATAGAATGCATGAGATTATTTCAATCCTTTTGTATTTGTAGAGTTATTCTTTTCTGTGTCCCAGTATATGCTTAATTTTGGAGAATGTCCCATGGGATGCTGTGTAGAAAGTATATTCTCTGGTGTTTGAGTGGAATATTTGGTAGATATATGTGAGGTCCATTGCTCTATTGAGTTGTTCAGTTTAGTTTTATCTGTTTATTCTGTGTGCTGTTGACCTATCTAATGGGCTCAGTGGGTTATTGAAATCACTCACTATTAGTGTGCTGGGATTAACCTGTGCCTTGAGGTACTGTAGAATTGTGTTTATAAAGTGCAGTGCACCAGAGTTTGGTGTGTACATATTCATGATTGTGAAATCTTCATGGTAAATTGTATCTTTGATAAGGATGTAGTGGCGCTCTTTTTCTCTTCTGATTAGTTTTACTATGAAGTCTATTTTATCTGATATAAAAATAACAACCTCTGCTTTCTTTTGGGTACCATTTACTTGGAATATTTTTTTTTTCCATCCTTCAGTTTAAGTTGGTGCCTATCCTTGAGAGTGAGACAGGTTTCTTGTAGAAATCATATATATGGGTTCTGTTTCCTAATCCATTCTCTGCATCTATATCAGCTATGTCTAGGGTGAGTTCAGTTCATTAATATTTATGGATATTACTGAGAAATGTGTGCTACTTCTTTTTACATTATTTTCTGTTTGCAGTCTTGGTCTACAATTGTATTACTGCAGTTGTACTTTTATTCGTTACTCTCTCTAGCTACTTGGTGATTGTTGCTCCTTTCCTCTGATGTTTGAATTGCTTTAAAATTTTTCTGTAGTGTTGGTTTCCTGGACATGAATTCTTTCATACTGTTTCTGTCATGAAAGATTTCTTTTCTTTCTCCTTCAACTACAAATGACATTTTTGCTGAGTATAGTAATCTGGATTGGCCTCTAAAGTCATTTAGCACTGGAAATACTTTGGTCTACATTCTTCTGGCTTTTATCATTTGCACTGAAAAGTCAGCTGTAATAGTTATGGTTTCCCTTTATATGTAACATGGTTTTTCTCTTGTGGACTTCAGTAATTTGTATTTGTTTTGGGTGTCTAGTGTTTTAACTATGATATGGCATTGGGTATTCCTTTTGCAATTTTGTCTATTTGGTATTTTATGTACTTCTTATATATGAATGCATTTGTCATTTTTCAGTTTGAGGAAATTTTCTTCTATTATTCTGTTGAAGATCTGACCAATAACTTTGTCCTGGGATTCTTCTCCTTCCTCTATCCCTATGAGGTGGAGGTTTGATCTTTTTGTAGTGTGCCATATTTCCTGATTATTTCACTCTTGTGATTTTTAAAACTTTTATACTCCTTGTTTGAGCATAGTAGTTCTTCCACCTTGTCTTCCAATGTTGATATTCTATTTTTGTTTCCTCCAATCTGTTCTTGAGGCTTTCTCCCATTCTTTCCTGTTGATTGGATGAGTGTTCAATTTCCTTTTTCATTTCATCCTGTGATTTCATTAGTATTTCCATTTCCTTTTGGAGCTTGTTATTTTTTTTCTTGTAGCCCCTTGCTTCTCTGGTCTGTTTCCTATCTCATTTCAGCCTGGTATGTCTTCAGTGTTTCCACTTCTTTCTGGAGTGTCATTCTCTTCCTGAGTTTATTACTCCTTACCTTCCTGAGTTTGTCATTCTCTCTTTAGTTATTTGATTTTTTTCTTTACATTCCTTGATTTCTTTGAGTATGCTATGATTGATCTTCTAATATCTATGTCTTGTTTTCTTTCTGGGGAAATCTCATAGTGTTCCTGTGGAGCTGCTGTCTGATTTAGAAAGTCTTCTCCTTTTACAGAACTAGAAGTGTTTGATGTGAATTTAGTCTGTGTTTTTCCTATTTTATATTTTCATTGTGTTTTGGGCATATGGGTTTATTTAACTGTTTGTATTCTGATGTGAATCTCAACTTTTCCTTCATTCCTTTGGAGGCTTGCTTTGCCTGTTTCCTTCAGGTGTTTTCATTGCCTTCCCCTTGTTTATGGAGGGCCAGCTGGTCTGACTTTCAGGTTTTCACTTTTGGTTATACATTTGAAGGTCTAGCTAACTTTTCCATTTATGTTCTGAAGGTTTCCTGGATAGGTAATAACCATGTCAGTTCACCAATGAGTGCTATGTGTACTCTGTTTCTTTCCAGTCAGTTCCTTTAAGTTGACTGTGAAACCTAGTGAACTGGGACTGGAGTTGTGGAAGAATCCTTTCTTTTCTATTTCCTTTCACCTTGAAGTGACTAACTGTGATGGCCCATGCATAACCTCCATCTCTGCCACCATGACCACTTTGTTCATGGGCCCATTGAGCAACAACAGGGATAGCTGGAGAAAGAGGCTGACTATCCACAAAATGAGTCATCCAATATATTTGATTATTAATTATAATCCAATATAATTGATTATTATCATCCTCTGCTGAGATCACCTTTTGATGAGCATTTACATGAGACACAAGTATCTTCACATCTTTTGACCATTCAGAGAGCTCTATCCACATACTTCTTCCCCAAATGTCTTTCTCACCAATTTTCCAGTCATGCTCCTTCCAAGTCCCTGACCATCCAGCCAAACCATTGGTTACAGCCCATGAATCAGTATATAATGGAACCTCTGGCCATTTCTCCTTCCAGGCAAAATGCACAACCATGTGCACTGCCCGAAGTTCTGCCCACTGTGAAGACTTTCCTTCACCAGTGTCCTTTAGGGTTGTTTCAGAAATTGGCTGTAATGCTGCAGCTGTCCACCTCTGGGTGGTGCCTGCATAGCTATAGGTATTTAAACAGTACTAATTGTTATGGTAGGTTTTTTTTTTTTTTTTTTTTTTTTTTTTTTTTTTTTTTTTTTTTTTTTTTTTACATTTTCTTCTGTTAAGTCTGACAGGGTCTTCGTGTGGTTAATAACGATCTCCGAACCATTAGAGGATGTAACTTGTGGCATCATCCGTGAATCATTCCTCCAAGGAGAGAGCAAATAGCCAATTAGATTTTGGCTATACAGACCCTATGGCTTGCCCCTCTGCTGCACAGTTATTTCTAGGCAGGTGAGGTGTAGCGGATGCTGACGGAGGAGTCTTCTTGACCTCAAGGAGACCCTCTCATTTGCTTTCTTGATTAGGGTCCTTTTGGGTACCCCTCTCTGACATTCCAGAGACCATCTGTCTACTTGCAAATGCGGTCTCCATACTCTTTCTCCATGTTTTAATATCAGGTCCTTCAACAGCAGGGCCTTGTAACCTCTCTTCCTGCAGATATCCCGGTTTTGGAGGCAAGGAGCCTTTCCTTTGTGGGGGCTTGATCTCCTGGCCAATATATCCTTGGTAGAATAATCAATCCATTGTTGTGTCCGAGAGCGCCTGTATTAAGATATGTTGCTTAAGTGCATAGCGTAAGGGACTTTAGTATTATATTTTTTTTCTGAATAGAGAATAATCCTTTTCACAGAGGGTCTTGCGCAGGGGAGGGGACAGGAGCAGCCTGCCACTGCTCCAGGAAGGTAAACATAGGGCATTGGCCCATGGCTGCAAGTCTCCTACTTTTAGGGTGCTGGGATTAATCTGTGTCTGTGGTTCTGCAGAACTGTGCTTATAAAGTTTGCTGAACCAGCGTTTGGTACAAATATAGTCATGATTGTGTAATGGGTCATGGTTAATTGGTTCCGTTGATAAGGATTTGGCCCCTTGTCGCTTCTGAGTAGATTTACCTTGAAGTATAGTTTTTGTCTGATATTAGAATACAACACCTGCTTTCTTTTCTTTTTGGTACCATTGCTTGGAATAATTTTTTTCTACCCGTTAAGAAGTCAACGAAAGTTGATGCCTACCTTGAGGGTAAGAAGGGATTCCTTGTAACAGCATCGTGGATGTTTTCTGTTTCCTAATACACTCTCTGAGTCTATGTCCCCCCCCTTTTGATTAGGGAGTTTAAACCATTAATATTTAAGGCTAGTATTGACTAGATCTGTGTTTTGCTTCCTTTCACTTATTTGCTATTTACATGCTTGGTTTAAGTTAGTAATTTTTTTGCAGTTATATTTTATTCATTAATCTCTCTACGTGCTTGGGGATATTGCTCCTTTCCTCTGACCGTTGAATTGCTTTGCGTCTTTTCTGTGGGTTGGTTATTCTGGCACATGGACCCGTTCCTCTTGTTTATATCCAGAAAGATTTTTTTTCTTTCTCCTTCAACTAGAAGTGACATTTTTGTTGGGTATCGTAACCTGGGTTGGGCATCTACTCGATTTGTGTAGCCCTGGAATGCTGAGTCCATGTGTTCTGCTGGCCTTTCCTTGGTTTGTAGCAAAAGTCAGCGTGTTATTCTGATGGTTATGCCCTTTATATTAAGCTTTCTTGTCTCTACGGGGCAGTCAGTATTTTGTCGGTCCTTTTGGGCATCTAATGTATTAACTATGATATGGCAGGGGGAATTTCTTTTCTGAGTTTGCCTATTTGGTGTTCTATGTGCTTCTTGTATTTGTATGGTTTGTCACTTTTCTTTTGGGGGAAATTTTATTCTATTATTCTGTTGAACATTTGATCAATACCATTTTCCTGGGAGTCTTCTCCTTCTTCTTTCCCGATGATGTGGAGGTTTGATCTGCTCATGGTGTCCCACATTTCCAATTGTTCCCGCTTTTTTTTAAGTTTTCAGAATCTGGAACTGGTCATTTGTATGTCTTCTATTTTATGTTCCCCACTGAGATTATACTTTGGTTTTCTGCTTCGTCTAAGCCTGTTATTGAGGCCTTTCTCCTCCTTCCCTGCTGATTGTATGAGTGAGTTCAAATTCCCTTTTTCCTTTCATCCTGTTATTTCTGCAGTTTGCCATGTCATTCGGAGCTCAGTCTTTGCTTCGAAGTCCTAGATCCTCGAGTACCTGCGCAGTGTTGGTTTCCTTAACTTTTTCACCATGGGAGCTTTTCTGTGTTTCCACTTCCTTCCAGCATCCCTCCTTCTCTCCCTGTAGTTCCTTCCAGACTTTGTCATTCTCTCCCTTCGATTCTTCTGTTGTTCTTTTAGGTCTTTGATTTATTTGAGTATATTCCTAGGAGTGTTATGTTAAATCGGTGTCCTTGGTACCTCCAGGGAGAACTCTTTGTTGGAGTCTTCCATAGGACAGATAGAATTTGATAGGGGTAAATGTTGCTTTTCCCATGTTGTTAAGTTTTCGTTGTGCTTTTGGCAATTTTTTGAATTTTCGTTGTGCTTTTGGATTTGTTGATTTAAT
>VZQC01005707.1:0-42681 GCA_009823505.1 Rhizomys pruinosus
TAAAAAAAATTATTTAAAAATATTTTAGTTATTTTATATTTTAAATGTGTATGAGTATATTGCTTGCATCATGCAAGTGTGCCCATATTGTACAATGCCCATGGGGGTTAGAAGAAGGTGCCAGATCCCCTAGAATTGGACGTACAGATGGTTGTTAGCTGCCATGTGGGTGCTGGGAATCAAACCCAGGTCCTCTGCAAGAGCAGTCAGTGCTCTTAACTGAAGAATCAACTTTCCAGCCCTAAAAAATTGTTTTAATATATTATGAATGGGTATTAGTGGTACAATAGACATTAAACTTTGGTTAGTGGTACAATAGACATTAAACCACATATGAGTTCTGTCTTGGTATGCAAATATTTTCCAAGGTTTCCATTTAGTTTATGCTAAGTCATTCACGTCTAGAAAAATGACAATACAAGCACCTGCCTTTTGTTCAATTTTCCATTATTTATGATGGTTTATGATGATATGAATGTGGAAGAAGTCTGCACCATTATTACTGAGTTGAACGGACAACATAATCTATCACTAAATTAATTCCCCAGCCCTCTTGTATATGTTTAGAAAAATGGCTGACATTAACAAATGCTCAATATGTGTTAGCTTCTTTGTTATTTTACAGTGACAGCATAGATATTGGTGAAGTTAAATTGTGTCACCAAAGCCAAAGAACTGCTAGAAAGTTGAGGTACAGCTTTAACTTAGTAATACAATCCATTAATACAAGGTTCATAAGAGCAGGAGCCCACTTATCAACAGCACTAGAATGCCTGGCACAGTGGAAGGGTTTGGGGAAAACTAATTGAGTTAATTATTATTTTGTTGTTTTTTGAGAAAGGGTCTCACTATAGCCCCAGCTGGCCCGAAACTTGTTATATATAGACCAGGCTGGCCTCTATCTCACAGAGATCTACTTACCTCTGCTAGGATTAAAGGTGTGCGCCACCATGCCCAGCTGAATTAATTATTTATTGGACTAAAACATTTATGGAGCCAGGTGTGGTGGCACACACTATAATCCCATTTGGGAGGTTAAAACAGCAGAATTGGGACTTTGAGGTGAGCCTGGGCTATATAATGAGACCAGGTCTCAAGAAATCAAACTACACAACCACCCACTCATCCAATTAAGTATGGATGGAGTTTTGAGTGTGGCTTTCCAGGCCTCTGTTCTCTCCCGTGGTCCATCTTGACTGTTCTCTGGCCCTTTCTTTTGAGTATCTTGTTTAAGCATCTTGTTTTCCAGTTGTAAAGACCCAGGTCAAGAGGAAGAATGACTTGCCCAGGGTCAGAGAGGCATCCGGTGTACTACTCTTAACTAGGTTTCTGTATGCATGGGCCAGTGTTCTTGGTATTGTATCACTGTGAATGTTAGTCACCTGGAAGTCTTGTTCAAATGCAAGCATGATCTCAATAGGTGCCTGGTGGGGCCTGTAATTCTGCATTTCCAGTGTACTTCTAGGTATGTGGGTGGGATATCACTGGGCTAATGACCATCTTTTGAGGGGCTAGAGCATTAGGAATTACAAATGTTTGAGAGTCAAAGTCGGTGTTGCTGTTTGGTGTTGAATGATGGGCCTTCAGCTCAGGTAATCCAGGTGCTGTCAACAGGCAGCAGGAACACCTGGTTGTGGCCTCACAAATTCACCCAGGCACCCACTGTTCCCGACCCAGCCCCTTCACTAAATCAGTCATCTGACAGAACTGGCGTAGACCTCCAGGCATGTGAGAGCGAGTCACAGCTGGCCTGGGTGGCTTTCAGTAGCATCTGTGGCTCAGGCGTCTGGACTGCTCCTGGGCCATGGAGACTCAGAACTTGGTTTGATGCTAGGATTTGCCTCTTGTTCACCAAAATTGGGGTGAACTAGCTAGTTCATGTCTTTGAGCCTCAGTTGTTTCATTTATAAACCAAGACAACAGCACAAAGTTCTCAGTTGGCACTTAGTACTAACTTTGTGAGTATTTAGTATTTTCCTTTATTTTTCTTTTTATGAGAGCTAGGCATTCTGGGAGTTTCTTGGCCACAAGGAGGTGGGGAGCAGAGTGTTACTTGGGCCTCCTTTACTTGGGGCTGGCTGGCAGGCATGGGTGAGGATGGGGTTCATGCAGGAGGGGTTCGCACATCTTAATATCTACTTGAGCCTGTGGGCAGAAATGGAGCGCCATTCTGGCCTCAGCCCCACATCCACGCCCTCCTCTCTACCCTCACAGATCTCCCAGGTATCTTTAGGAATCTTCCAAGTGTATTTTCATCACTGCTGCCTAAGTGAATGGAGCCTGGTTATTGACTTAACTGGTTTTTAAAATAAACTTTTCTAGGCCCCTTGCAAGGAAAAGGTGTGATCAGACCTATTTTTTTTAAATTTATTTTTATGTTGGGCTGGAGAGATGGCCTAGCGGTTAAGAGCACCGACCGCTCTTATAGAGGACCCGGGTTCGATCCCCAGCACCCCACATGGCGGCCGAGAACCATCTGAAACTCCAATTCAGGAGAACTCCAGTTCCAGGGGAATCCGACACCCTCTTCTGACCTCCGTGGCATTGCACAACATGGGTGCACAGACCTGCATGCAGACAGTACAGTCATACACATACAGAAATAAATAAAATTAAAAAATTTATTTTTATGTGTATGACTGTACTGTCTGCATGCAGGTCTGTGCACCCATATCATGTACTACCGCCGAGGTCAGAGGAGGGTGTTGGATTCCCCTGGAACTGGAGTTAAAAAGAGTTCTCAGCTGCCATGTGGGTGCTGGGAATCGAGCTTGGGTCCTCTGCAAGAGCAGTCGGCGCTCTTAACCACTAGGCCATCTCTCCAGCCCCTCAAATTGGCATTTTTACTTCTCCAGTATCTAATCCATATCACAACTAGATCACATTTTATAAATGCGCACCAGATTGCTACGAAGCCCTGACAAGGCTCTCGTTATCTTTGTCCTCAGGCCTGCCCTTGACCACAAGGTCCTTTGTGCTCTGCATCTGCCTGCCTGGCCTCACTAGCCTTTTCATGTGCAATTTTCTGTCCCTGTAGCCACAGTGGATGTCTCTGTGTTTCATACTTGTATGAAAAGTCTGAAAAAAAAAAGAAAAAAAAAGTCTGATGGATGTTCATCACACAGATCTACTCTGGGAGGTCTTCTGTGACCCCACAGGGCTGGGCTTTTATCCTTTGCTGATCCTTATCCGGACCCCCTGCCTTTCCTTTTATAATGGGACCCATGCTGTTGTAATTGGTACATTGAGTAGGTTGGTCTTGGTGAGATATAAGCATGAAACCATTTTCTTTTTCCTTTAATCATTACCTTCACATGTACTGGATGGAACACTCTTTTATGACAGATCTGAACATTTTCTGGGCAGCTAGTCATTTAAAACTTGAATCTCATCTCTAATTTGCAATTTGTTTTTCTTTTTGGGTTCAGATCAGGCATTGGTCTTGGTATCTATGATAAGGAGAGGAAATATCTGCCCTGTCCCTTCCTGTGTTCATCTGAATCTTTCAGAATTCTGGAACTCCTGGTTTGAAGAACAAAATTCCATTATATTCCGGGCATGTATTTTAATGAATGAATGACAGGCATATACTTTCAGTTCAACCCCAGCTTTGGAATCAGGATTAGTTACATCTCAGGGCCTTGCACAAGCCATTTTCCTTCCCTAAACCTCAGTTTCTCTAACATGTGATTCACAGCTTGTACTTGGCACTTTGGCATGAAAGGTCAGTATAAAATGAATGAAAATCATAGATTCAGACTTTAGCATATCATCAAGTACATAATGGCTATACCTTAAGTCTCTGGATGTCCTTCTTGTTTGAATATGGATGTGGTAATCCACACCCTCTAGGGTCGTGTTCACATCTTTGTGTGATAATGTGAATGAATCCCAGCCTAATAATAATTTCATTTCCTTAGCAGATGGGTGGTTCTTGTATAAGTAGGTATACAATAAACATGCTAATATGGATCTTAAATTAACTCTATTTAGCTAGTATCTATTAAGTTCTTATGGTCGACCAAGCACTTTTAATCTGTCTTCTTGTAATGATCTTGTAGATATGCTACTTTATTTTTATTTTTTAAAAGTTTTTAAAAAATTATTATTATTATTAATATTATTATTTGGTCTTTTCGAGACAGGGTCTCCCTGTAGCCCCAGCTGCCCTGGAACTCACTCTGTAGACCAGGCTGGCCTTGAACTCACAAAGATCTGCCTGCCTCTGCCTCCTAAGTGCTAGGATTAAAGGCGTGCACCATCATGCCCGGCTTTTTAAAAAGTTTTTATTTATTATTATTATTATTATTATTATTATTTGGTCTTTAGATATGCTACTTTAACTATTACATAGGCCACGGTTATTAGAGGCTTTGTAGAGGCTGCTGTATAGTCTGTTTTTGAAGACAAGGGGCTTTGGCAGTTATATTAGATCTGCTTGACTTGGAAGCATGTTCACTCCCCATTATTTTATGCTGATTCTCAAACAATGGGAAAATGTTAATTTCCTAATTTAGCCTTTGAAAGCCTATTGTGGCTGGCTTTTGTGTTAGATTTCCTTTACAGTAACAAAATACCTGAGATGATTAGCTTCAAAAGAAGAGAGCCAGCCATGGTGGTGCATGCCTTTAATCCCAGCACATGTGTACAATGCTCTTGGAAGCCAGAAGAGGGCCTTGGATCCGCAGAACTGGAATTAGGAACTGTTATTAGCCACTACGTGGGTACTGGTTACTGGGAACTGAACCCAGATCTTCTGGAATAAGAGCATGTATTCTTTATTTTTCAAATATTTGCTTTATTTTATTTGTTTTATGTGTGTGTGAGTGTATTGTCTGCATGTGTGTTAGTGCACCAGTGTTGTGCATTGCCCGCAGAGGTCAGAAGGCATCAGATTCCCNTATTTATTATTATTATTATTATTATTATTATTTGGTCTTTAGATATGCTACTTTAACTATTACATAGGCCACGGTTATTAGAGGCTTTGTAGAGGCTGCTGTATAGTCTGTTTTTGAAGACAAGGGGCTTTGGCAGTTATATTAGATCTGCTTGACTTGGAAGCATGTTCACTCCCCATTATTTTATGCTGATTCTCAAACAATGGGAAAATGTTAATTTCCTAATTTAGCCTTTGAAAGCCTATTGTGGCTGGCTTTTGTGTTAGATTTCCTTTACAGTAACAAAATACCTGAGATGATTAGCTTCAAAAGAAGAGAGCCAGCCATGGTGGTGCATGCCTTTAATCCCAGCACATGTGTACAATGCTCTTGGAAGCTAGAAGAGGGCCTTGGATCCGCAGAACTGGAATTAGGAACTGTTATTAGCCACTACGTGGGTACTGGTTACTGGGAACTGAACCCAGATCTTCTGGAATAAGAGCATGTATTCTTTATTTTTCAAATATTTGTTTTATTTTATTTGTTTTATGTGTGTGTGAGTGTATTGTCTGCATGTGTGTTAGTGCACCAGTGTTGTGCATTGCCCGCAGAGGTCAGAAGAAGGCATCAGATTCCCCTGGAACTGGAGTTATGGATAGTTGTTAGTCACCATGTGGGTACTGGGAATCAAACCTGGGTCCTCTGCGAGAGCAGTCAATGCTCTTAACCACTGAGCCATCTCAGCTAACCTACTCTAGATGATCCCTCCCAGGTATGCCCAGAGGTTGTCTCCTAGTGATCCTAGATTCTGTTGACAGTTGATATTAATGTTCACAATTCCTCATAGCTTCTTAGCTGGTGGCGCTGTTTAGGGGGACTGGAGGACCACTGGGACTGTGGTTTAGCTGGAAGTAGATTTCTGGGGGTAGGCCTTGAAGGTGATATCCATTTCTGGCTCTAGTCTGAGCTTTCTGCTGCCAACATGTGAAGAACTTCCATCACAGACTCCTACCACCGAGTCTGGAGCCAGCCTAATCACCATGCTNTCTTTCTTTCTTTCTCTCTCTCTCTCTCTCTTTCTTTCTTTCTTTCCTTTCTTTCTCTCTCTCTCTCTCTCTCTCTTTCTTTCTTTCTTTCTTTCTTTCTTTCTTTCTTTCTTCTTTCTCTCTCTCTTTCTCTCTTTCTCTCTCTTTCGCTTTCTTTTTTTCTTTCTTTCTCTTTTTTAAAAGTCTTTCTCATTGGAAGCCTCACAGCTGGTCTTGACTTGCTGGAGCTAGCTCCTATAATTTTGTTGCTTTTGTCACCGTTCTGGAAACATGGTCTTGCTACACAGCCTAAGTTGGCTTCGAACTCATGATTCTCTTGCTGCATCTTCACGAATGCTGAGATTGTAGGCATACATCATGATATTCATCTAGTCTCTGTGATTCTTTAGATAAAGACATTAATTTTTATGCAAATTAAACCTCCCAGAAAATTACATGCTTTGTATAAATCTAGGTATAAGACTAGAATAAGCAAGGTCCACATTCTGATGTCCAAAGGTCATTAAATGTTCTGGGTTTTATAAATTTAAAGAAGGATAATTTAGCAGTTAGTATATTAATTATTTAGATGTGGCCTTTATTCAGAATGAGGCTGCCAGGCAAACAGAGGAACTTAAAGGGCAGCTACTCTTACATTTTGTTGAGTTATTTTAAAGTAAATTAGAAATATGTAATTATACTTTAAATATTTAAGTGTACATCAAAAAGTTGAATCACACATGTTATTATCATACCTAATAAAACTAACAGTTATTTATGGCATCACTTTCCTTGATTGTTTTTTTAAATATTTTATTATTTTTATTTTATATGTATGTGTGTTTTGGATGTATGTATGTAAGTGCACTCATATTGTGCAATGCCCATGGAGGTTGGCAGATTACCCTGGAACTGGGGTTACAGATGGTTGTTAACCCCCACATAGGTGCTGGGAATCAAAAGCAGGTCTTCTGCAAGAGTAGCCAATGCTCTTAACCAGCCCCTCCTTTAATATTTAAACATTATCTTTTTACAGTTGGTTTGTCCAAATTAGGTTCCAATAAGTCTCACTCTATTTCCTCTCGTTCTTAGGCTTTGTACAGAGTTGAGAATCTCTAAGCCAAATTTGAGGAAGGAAGGAAAAGATAATTTAAATTATAGCCAATTATGAGGTTTAATGGCAGCAATGTTTTGAAGTGATGATTGTGTTTTTCTGTTTTGTGTCTTTCCTTTCGTTGCTCTTGCTCCAGGTGGTGCGAGGTGGCCACCATCTTTAGAAGACCAGGATTTATTAGAAAAGGAGGGTAAAAAGAAAGAACAGCAAACAGAAAAAAACAAACAACCAAACAACCCCCCTCTAAAATGTCCCTTATAAAGCAGGTGCCATCTTCAAAGAATATTTCTGAATTCTTTTCATCTCCTTCAGTATTTCAACAGTACAGTATGAATCAGTATACAGCCTTGTAGTGATGGAGGTGAATACAGTGAGACATCTCTAAGAAGTGGGATGAAAGACAGGATACGGAGGAACTCTGACCTTCTTTTAGGGGAGAGGGAGAGAGACAGAGAGAGAGAGAGAGAGAGAGAGAGAGAGAGAGAGAGAGAGAGATTATGAATGTTGTGTTATCCTAGCAGCTTTGGCCCAGAAGGTGGGGAGGAGGTTGATTGGAGGAGGTGGGTATCTCCAAGGGTGACTGACTTTTGTCCTTTCCATTTGAGACATTGTTGAACACATTGCTGTTCAGAGCATGTCTTGGTTTCCATGTAAAATGTCTCTATGATATTTTTCCTTTTTGCTATGATAAAACACCTTGACAAAACAACTTAAGGGAGAAGGGAGTTTTGTTATTAATTCCTGCTCACAGTTTGAGGGCGCAGTCATCATGGTGGTGGGAGACTGAGGCCCTGGCTGCATTGCATCAGTCAGGAAGCAGAGAGAGCATGCTCTGACTCCGCACGGGTCTCTCTTTTATTCAGTCCAGGATCCTAGCCCGTGGGATGGTAACGCTTATATACAAAGACTCAGGGTGAGTCTTTGTACCTCAGCTAACCTACTCTAGATGATCCCTCCCAGGTATGCCCAGAGGTTGTCTCCTAGTGATTCTAGATTCTGTTGACAGTTGATATTAATGTTCACAATCCCTCATAGCTTCTTAGCTGGTGGCGCTGTTTAGGGGGACTGGAGGACCACTGGGACTGTGGTTTAGCTGGAAGTAGATTTCTGGGGGTAGGCCTTGAAGGTGATATCCATTTCTGGCTCTAGTCTGAGCTTTCTGCTGCCAACATGTGAAGAACTTCCATCACAGACTCCTACCACCGAGTCTGGAGCCAGCCTAATCACCATGCTTTCTCCACAATGATGGCCCAGATTCCTTAAGTTGCCTCTGTCAGGTATTTGGTTACAGAATGTGACCCCATCCACAGGGCAATGTACAGGGCTTGGTCAAGCCTAGGGAAGTCTAAACATTTAGCTTCCACAGTCTATCCTTATCTAGGAGGGTGCAGATGAACTCTGAAGATTGTGGGAATTTTGGTGGGGCATATTATCAATGAAGCCAGTGTCATCGTCGGATCTCCTGTAGCAAGGCTGCATAGTGGACTGTGTGGGATAGGGCCACATGGGAAACCTGCAGATGGAGCGAGTCTAGATCCAACAGAGAAGAGCAGAAGACCGGGAGTGCTGGGCTCTAAGCAGCAAGGAAAACCTGCAGTGTAAGCCACAGAATCCCACTGGGACAAGCAATAGCCAAGCAACTCAGGGATCCTATGCCTACGAACCACGGTTACAGGAGCCAGAGTGGGCAGAGGAATATGTTTCTTCACCTGCCCTAGACTTACTGCACCCCACCTTGCTCCTCTTCCAGCCAGATGTCTGCTTGGTTTGGAGCCAGGAAGGTAGCCAGGAGTCTGATCAGACTCAGCTTTTATTCCCTGTTATAGAGTAAATGAGTCCACGTTCTTTGAAGGGATCATTTAAATTACAGTGTTATACTGAGGCTCAACCTTGATTAGCCATCAAAGTAATCATATTGTCCTTCTGAATACTAAAAAAAAAAAAATCTAGTACCCTCAGAGGACAAAGACAAACCATTACTGAGGGCCTTTTGCAAATACTCTGAGAAATTTAGGACAAGAAAACCTTAAGCTTAGTAATTATCCACTCTAATGCAACGGAAAGTAAGGATCCATTACTTTCTTCTTTGACATTTATAAACATTGGAAAACACACGCGCGCGCACAGACTCACAAGTTAGTAGAAAAAAACGTTACAGACAAAACAAAGGAGCCACATATTCTTGGTCACTCTGCACTTTGATGGAAGTTAAGTGTTGCCATCCCTGTGTGGCTCGAAAGCAGAGCTGGCAAGAGGGTGGGAGACCTCGGGGGCTTGTGCAGAGGGAAGAAGCATGTCTTTTCTTTTTCCAGCATCCCACAAAGAAAGCTGCTTGCTTTCAGCAGGCCCCCAGCTGAAGCTGGACTGGAGTGCTCGTCAGTCCACTGGACTGGAGATTGCATTTATGATTTGAAAGACATACAGGGCATTTTCCCTTTAACTCACATGACTAGACAGTGGTGAGGACCATCATTATTTTCACCTAGAAACAAGGAATTTTCCCATTGAATATAATTTATTTTATTTTATTTATTTAAAATTTTAAAATTTATTTATTTTTATGTGTATGAATGTACCGTCTGCTTGCAGGTTTGTGCACCCATGTCATGCCATGCCGCAGAGGTTAGAAGAGGGTATCGGATTCCCCTGGAACTGGAGCTAAAGACCGTTCTCAGCCACCATGTGGGTGCTGGGGATTGAACCCAGGTCCTCTGTAAGAGCAGTCGGTGCTCTTAACCACTAGGCCATCTCTCCAGCCCATTGAATATATTTTAAAGACTTATCAGAAGACAAAATTAAAGGTCTAGGGGCTGGGTGAGATGGCTCAGTGGGAAATGGTGCGTACTGCCAAGACTGATTCCTGAGTCTGAGCTCTAGGACCTACACAGCGTAAGGAGAGAACAAATTTCTACAAGTTGTCTTCTTGTTATTAGGGAATTTGAGGTTCCTTTTTTTTGGGATATTTGTCTCATTAGTAAAATAATTTTTTTAACTTATTTTTTATGTGTATGAATGTACTGTCTGCATGTAGGTTGGTGCACCCGTGTCATGCAATGCTTTGGAGGTCAGAAGAGGATGTTGGATTCCCCTGGAACTGGAGTTAAAGACAGTTCTTAGCCACCATGTGGGTGCTGGGAATTGAACCCGGGTCCTCTGTAAGAGCAGTCGGTGCTCTTAACTGCTGAGCCATCTCTCCATCCCCAGTAAAATAAATTTTAAAGTGGACTCAAAAAGAAGGCCAAGGACAATTCTATTAGAGTTCAGGATAATTTTCTTACAGTTGAACAGGAAAACAGGGCAGGCAGCTGCCAGAAGGAAGATGGAGAAGTTGAAGAGAGAAAGCTGTGGTGTTTGAGTCAGGCTGGCATATTCAGCAATGGAGGTCAGCAAGCTGTGCCATGGCGGAGAAGCAGTTGCATTGTGCAAGAAGACAAGGAGAGTCAGAGAGCCAGTGAGAAAACCCAGAGTGTCTGGGAAAAAGCGATGCTTAGGCATTTGGTCAGTATCTGAGAAAAAGAGATAGAAGGAAGGAAAAGGAAAGGTTCTGGTCAGAAAAGCAGGCGGGATCTGCAGTGCTGCTTGATGGCGGATCTGCAAGTGGCTGCACTGAGGGAGAGGTTTGGGAAGGGGTAGGTAGATACTGTAACATGGAGTGTGAGGCACAGAGAAATGCTACTAGTGAGGGTTGGATTAGGAGTCCTTTATTAGCTGTCAGGTGGGAGAGGGGGCTAATGACCCAAAGAACTCTTGACCCTGAGGGGAGGCGGAATGTGGTTTATTAAGCCTAAAACAATTACCTCATGCCAGGGGCAAAGTCGATAACCATTGTTACATCAGATCACCCTAGTTACATTGGATCAGGGGCAGGTCAGTTAACAAAGAGGAATATGAAGCACTCCTCCGTGGTCTGCACATGTTCCTGTCCTGGCTTCCCTCCATGATGAACTATAAACTGAAGGTGAAGTAAACCCTTTCCTCCCCAAGTTGGTTCTGGCCATTGTTTTAGCACAGCAATAGAAAGCTAACTAAGATACCTCATTAAGGAGAAAACTGTTCCTCCCATCTCCTTAGCATGGCTTCAGGTAAATCCGCTTTCCTGTGGGGTGTGCTTCTGGCCACTTATTGAGAGGCCCAGCTGAATTATACTCTTAAGGGAGGAGACAATAGTATGTAAGATTCTAATCTTCAGAGCAGATCAGAATGTCATGTCTCCAAAGACAGAGGTATTCCATTCTTTTGACCAGGAGGAAGTAGCTTTTCCCCTAATGGACTTTAATAGATATCTTGACCTTTTCATGTGGTATTTTTTTTTGAAAATATTTATTTTTTATGTGTATGACTATACTGTCTGCATGTATGTTGGTGCACCCGTGTTGTGCAGTGCCGTGGAGGTCAGAAGAGAGCATCGGATTCCCCTGGAACTAGAGTTAAAGACAGTTCTTATCTGCCATGTGGGTGCTGGGAATCGAACCTGGGTCCTCTGCAAGAGCAGTCAGTGCTCTTAACCGCTGAGCCATCTCTCTAGGTTGAAGTTTATCTTTTTAGTGTACTAGGGAAACAGGAAATGGGTCCAAAGTCTACTGTGAGGCAGGGTCCATCCTCCATGGCTTCTAAGGCTACTGTAACATTCCCTACCTAAGAGCTGACTATAAAATAATTTAGAAGATGGACTGAAGTTGGGGATGGATGTGACTGGATTCCACCAGGAAGATCCAGAGATATGATTTTAAATCTGCCCACCAGAGGGTATTGGAGTCTGGACTGAAGTTTTAGTCATGCTCATGCAGAGCCTCTAAGCAGGGTGCTCGCTTAGCAGAGCTGTCAAGAAGTAAGAGCTTCTTCTGGTGTTCCTGGCCTCTGGCTAAGATACAACAAAGACATTTCTCTCTTCTGGACAAGGGCAAGAATTACAACTATTTTCTTTCAGGGTCCCTGCCCCTAAGTCTGCCTACCCAGTTCTATCTCCTGTTTGCATCTCATCTCTGACCTCCACACATGCAATGTGGCACCTGTGTATATGCGTGTACACACACATAATAAATAAAATGTAATAGCTGGACATGGCGGTACGTGCCTTTAATCCCAGCACTACAGATGCAGAAGAAGGCAGATCTCTGTAAGACTGAGGCTATCTTGGTCTACACAGTGAGTTCTAGGCCAGCTGGGGCTACAGGGAGACCTTGTCTCAAATAGGCCAAAAAAAGTAATAAAAACATTTAAAAATAAATAAAAGCTCAGATCCTGTGAGTGCTATTTGTTTACTATATTTGTCGTGGGACAATTCTTCTGTAATACTATTAGCTGAAAAGGAACACAGTGACTAGATAAAAACACCCAGCTATGTGAAAACACACACAAATGTACACACAGTGGCAGGAGTGATATTGAGAGAGGGGGCATGGTAGGAAACAATAAAATGTTCAGGGTATTCTCTCTGCCTCAGACAGGAAGGCTGTGGGCAGTCTTGTCTTCTGATTCCCTAGTATTGTCACCAACACCTATCCTGTGTTCTGATGACTTCTATCTCAGTGTCAGGGAAGACTGAGGGAGTACCGGGGTATGTGCTTTGACTAGGCAAGGAGGGGACTATGTCTCTGTCTCTTCCCAAAGCATAGTCTGGGCCCAGTGTAGGATAGCTGAGTGTGTATGGAAGAGGGGGGAAAATCGAACAAAGGAAGCTGAGCCGCACCCTCTCTTCCCTCTGCTCCAGGGCAGTTTTGCTTGCTTTTTTCTAAGCCTCATGTACTCATGCTAGTTATTTGCATATGATTTGAGAATTGACTCTGTATAATGGGAAATAATAGGTGCTATTCCCTGGGTACCTCCCACATGTTGGGTAGGGGTGAGGGCAGAGGCTGCATACCCTCTCTTGTGCTCCCTGGTCTCCTTACTGGGCAGGTTTAGAGTAGGCCTGGGTGGGCTGCTGCATTTCTCAAAGGTAATACCCAGGATGCTGGTTCCAGAATGCTCTTGGAATAGCGAAGTGCAGATGACTGCAGCTCATTAAATCTCGAGCTATGCTGGGGTCACACACCTGTTAGTTGCTTTGGCGTTTGGACTCATTTTGCCTAATTTCAAAGTGTGAGGTCCTTGCCCTTAAATCTGCTTAATCAGTTTCTATCTTCTGTTTCTGAAGTGCCACAACTTGCCAAAGGGTTTCTTTTAGGGGCTCTCTTTTTACTGGTGGACTCGAGAAAGCAAGGGGCGAGAAATTAATCCATTTTTAAAAAATAAGCCTTGGGCTTTGTGCTGGCTCTGGAGGAAGGCCCATGAGGGATGACTGTCCACTGGAGAGTATGTCCTTTTCCAGAACGTGCTGTGCTGGCTTGCTCCCCTCTTGGCCCCAGGCCTGCATTGAAGGGCTCTCGGTTCCAGCTGGGGGAGTGCCTGGAGGTCCCATTGGGCTTAGTGGGACTACGCTGGGATAGAAACATTAGCTGTAGCAGGAAAGGCCTGTGTTCAGAGGGAAGCGGAAGACAATCACCCACAACTCAAGCACTTGCAGGCCATCAGCAAATTTGACATCTTCCTGTGAGGCAGGAGCTGCTTCCATTGTACAGAAGGGAAATGGAGGGTCAGTTTGGCTTGCAAACTTACTCTTCTGGCACTTTCAAATCTCTTGAAAGGATACAGCACTGAGTTCTTTGAGGTTCACAGAGGAGGATCTGGGGAAGATCCAAATGCTTTTCTTTGATGGAGGGAAATCTGGGAGCACCGTTCCTTGGTTCATATCCTGCCATTTAATGCTGTTTGGCTGTGAGCAGGTCACTGGGCTCTAGATAATATCTATATAACAGGTGCAATAGTGTGTGTGTGTGTGTGTGTGCGTCCGTCCAAATTTACACAAGCTGTGGATTAATAGATTTCTGCTAGTGAAGTTGCTTACTCAACAAAATTTATTTGTAACTCCTAAATCAATCAATCAATACTTACACTGCTTTAATTTTTTTTTTTTTTTGTTTTTTTTTTTTTTTTATTTTTTTTTTTTTTGTGTCTTTTTCGCAGACAGGGTCCTTCTCGTGTAGCTGCCCAGCTGTCTCTTGGAACTCACTCGTAGACCCCAGGCTGGCGCTTTGAACTCACAAGAGATCTTGCCTGACCTCTGCCTGCCCAAGTGCTAGGGATTAAAGGTGTGCACCACCACTCCTGGCTGCTTTAATTTTTCTTATCATAGTCTGTTTTTTAAGATCAAACCCAGGGCTTCACGTATGCTAAGCAAGTCCTCTACCGTGACGCCATACCTGCAGCCCACATAGTGCTCCAGCAGCTTCTCATTGGTACATGTGTATAGAGCAGCCAGCTGATGCTTCTCAATCCAGTGAAGGTTGCCCAAGGTAGTGGTGCCCTGCCTTCTGGTCCCAGCTCCTACGCTGCAAGCAAGTGTGCACCACAATGCTCGGACCAGCTCCAGTCTTCTTGCTTGCATGGCAAGTACTTTAACTATGGAATCTCCATAGCCCCAGCTTTGCCATTGTTAATGGGTGGTCCCGTCCTCTCTTCAGGAGGTCCTCTCCCCCACAGAAGACCTTGGGCTACTGTTGGTTGTCCTGAGTCTCTCTGAGCCCCAGCCTCACAGTGGGTCCAGCATGTTTCATTTTTGGGTTTCCATTCTTTCATCTGTCAACCAGACATGACCTCACCTTGAGACCCTTGACCGATTCATGACAGTGGCTTGAGGAGCAAATAAGATGACATGGGCGCCGGGCGTGGTGGTGCACACCTTTAATCCTAGCACTTGGGAGTCAGAGGCAGGCGGATCTTTGTGAGTTCAAGGCCAGCCTGGTCTACAGAGCGAGTTACAGGACAGCTGAAGCTACAGGGAGACCCTGTCTTGACAAGACCAAAAAAAAAAGATGACATGGGCATGCTGTTGACAGCTATAAGGTGTGGGACAAACAGGGAGTGCTGGTATTTGTGCTTGGTGATGGCCCCTGGTTTGGTCATCGATCAGGCCATCTTAAGATGCTCTGCTTGGACCTGCTTCTGGCCTCAGTCTGCACCATTTCTTAGGGAAATGAGCTCCATGTGGCTGAGCCTCAGGGAAGGAAGGAAAAACATTATATTTTATTCTTTTTTGTACCCCCCTCAAATAAAAGAAAAACACAAAAAAATCTTCTACTACATCAGAAAAAGCTTCACTCCTGCCTGCCCTTTCCCAGATCTTGTGTCCTGGCTCGTGCTGTACCTGTGGAATCATTTTGACCTTTGAAGGTACCACCGTAATTTTACTAGAAGACAAAGAGGAGACATTTATTAATGACCTCTCCAGGGCCATGCAATGTGCTAAGTGCTTTAGCTAAACCCTTTGTCATCTTTACAGCAGCTCTGCCAAACAGATGAGCTCTCTTCACTCCACAAGGCTGGAGAGATCAAAAGACCTCACCTGGAGTCATACAGGGAGCCAGCGGTGGGGCTAGGACTTGAACTTGGTTCTGCCTGAATCCAAAAGCAAGCACAAGTGGCCTGAGGGGAGACTGGTGACCCTGTCACACATGGGCTTAGGAGTCACAGGGTTGGATATTGCCTGTTGGTGACTTTGGGAGAGTTACTTTAGGTTGTCTAAATCCTTAGTTTTTCCAGGTATAGAAATGGTGATTTATAAGATGATACTGTACAACAGGAAAATTATAGAGAACATTTGTATGTTGCCAATCCCAAAGTTATTGTATAAACAGTATTTTAAGTTTAAAACAAAATTGTGAGGACAACCCAACCATATTTATAATTTCCAGTTAACTCAGTACATTACTGTTTTTATCAAAAGCCTTTAACCGCAATGTTGTTTAATACACACATATTTACTTTACGAAGTCCTAAAAATACCCATGAATACTTTGACAGAGTCTGGGCAAAATTGGATACTTGTTGAACTCACGGTCAATTAAATATATGCATTAATTCAATATAGACCTGTCCCTCTCCCGCCCCTCCCGCCCCTCCCACCCTCCAGATCACCGAGTTTCAGTCTATTATCTGTGCAGCTTTCTGTTTGGTTGTTCTTTTAAATATGCATCCCTCTCCACAAGAAATATTTACAACTGGGTTATTGGTGCGTAGCGTGCCCATATGAGGCATATCATTCATCATTTTTTTTCTGGGGACTGTGTATACTTCGACTTATATAATAGTCTTCTAAGCTCCATCATTTACCTGCAAAATTCATGATGTTTGTCTTTCGTTACACGCTGCATAGACTCCATTGCGTGTAATATAACCACATGTTCTCTCATCCACCCTTCGTTGAGGGGCATTTGGGTTGGTTCCAGCTTTTTGCTATTTATGAACAGGAGCTGCAAAAATAATAGCTGTGCATGTATTCTGCAGATAAGATGAGTCTGTGGGGTAAATCCCAGGAGCGGTATGACTGGGGCTCAAATTGGCAAGCTCATGTTAAGTCTTCCAGGTTTTCTCCACACTGCTTTCCATAGTGGCTGTACAAAGTTTACATTCCCACCACCATCAGTGGATGATGTTCTCCTTTCCCCACAACCTCTCCAGCCACTTGTGATATCATTTGTTTCTTTGATCCTAGCCATCTTATCGGAGTGAATGATATCTTAGATGGTCTTACTTTGCATTCTCCCAATTATTGGAGAGACTAAAAAAAACAGTATTTTTTAAGAGGTTTTCTCAGCCATCTCATAGATTCCTCCTTGTGAAGTCTCTATTCAGTTCTTTGTGCTCCATCCTTTTGAGTGTCATTTGTTTTCTTTTCTTCTTTTGTTTTGAGTTAGCTTATTATAACTCTGGAAATTGAATGCTTTGTCAGATGTAAATCGGCAGTGAAGGTTTCCTCCCACTCTGTGGTGTTTTCTCCTTCACTATAGCTTTTTCTTTGTCTTTTGAGACAGTATTCTGTACGCTTCTGAACTCTCTAGCTGCTGAACTAAAATCCGCCCTCTCTCCAACTAGAAAAAGGCGTGCGCGCTTTTGTTTTGTAACGATTGATTTAATGAGGTTTCCCATTTGTCAATTGTTCGATCTTTATTTCTTGTGCAGCTCGTCGTCTGTTGATTAGGAAGTCTTGTTCCTATGACCTATGTCCTTGTAGTCTGCTGGCCAATTTCTCTTCTATTCACCTCCAGGAGGTTTTTAGGTTTCACGTTGAGGTCTTTTGATCAACTGGCATTTGATGGTTTTGTTACAGCAGATGAGAGGTAGGGTTTAATTTCATTCTTCTACAGAGGTGATCGGTTTTGCCAACTACCACTTACTGAAAGATTGCTGTGCTTTCCTCCATTGTGGCTTCTTGGCCCCCTTGTCAAATATGAGTTGGCTGAAATGTATGTGCTCAGATTTGGTTTTCGGTTTTGTTCCATTGGTCAACAGGTCGTTTTTGTGTGCCAGTACCAGGCTTTTTTAAGACTATGCCCTGCTGCCTATGTCCTGGCTGAGAGTCAGATCTCATTAGGTAGTTTTTTTATCTCTGTGATATTAAGGAAGAGAAGGTCTTTAGTTCCCAAGGTCAGAGCTGTCTGCCCGAGTTACTTGGCCCTGCTTCAGGGACTATGGTGAGGGAGGTCATAGCAGAGGGGTATGGATGGGGGAGAGGTCGGCAAGAGGCTGTGCGAGATTGCGAGTATGGTGGAGCTATGGGCAGGTAGGGGGGTCATGCAGAGGGTATGGTTGGGGAGGCCATGGAGCAGGATGGAGGTCGCATGTTGGTGGGGGAGGTCATGGCAGAGGGTATGGTGGGGGACGGTCATGGGCTAGAGGGTATGGTGGGGGAGGTCATAGCAGAGGGTATGGTGGGGGAGGTCATGGCAGAGGGTATGGTGGGGGAGGCCATGGCAGAGGGTATGGTGGGGGAGGTCATGGCAGAGGGTATGGTGGGGGAGGCCATGGCAGAGGGTATGGTGGGGGAGGCGCAAGGCTTGGTGGAGAAGGGGTATGGTGGGGGAGGTCATAGCAGAGGGTATGGTGCGGGGAGGTCATAGCAGAGGGTATGGTGGGGGAGGCTGGCAGAGGGTTGTGGACTAGGCAGGGGTGTTGGGCGCCTGGACGCGGGTGGTGGGGGGCGGGTTTTTTCAAGGGTACATGGGGACGTAAGCAGAGGGTCATGGTGGGGGAGGTCTGGAGAGGGTATGGTGGGGGAGGTCATGCACAGAGGATATGGTGAGGGGAGGTCATGGAAGGGTTATGTGGTGAGGTCAGAGGCAGAGGGATGGTGGGGGGAGGGGCCATGGCAGAAGGTATGGTGTGGGAAGGTCATAGCAGAGGGGGGTAATGGTGGGGGAAGCCATGGCAGAGGGTAGGGGTTGGGGGAGTCAATGGCAGAGGGTATGGTGGATGGAGGCATGCAGAGAGGTATGGTGGGGGAGGTCAATAGCATAGTGGTATTGTTGGGGAGATTTCATAGCAGAGGGTATGGTGTGGGAGGTTCAATAGCAGAGGGTAGGGAGTGGGGGAGGCATAAACGAGGGGTATTGTGGGGGGAGGGTCATTGCATAGGGTATTGTTGTGATTTCATGGCAAGGAGGTATTAGGTGTGTGGGTTACCATGTGCAGAGGTCTGGTGTGGTGCAGTCATCCGGCCGAGGGTCTTGTGGGGGATGTCGCCTGGGCAGAGGGTAAAATGGTTGGGGGGAGTTGCCTATGGCAGAGGGTATGGTGGGGGAGGTCATGGCAGAGGGTATGGTGGGGGAGGTCATGGCAGAGGGTATGGTGGGGGAGGTCATAGCAGAGGGTATGGTGCGGGAGGTCATGGCAGAGGACATGTTGGGGGCTGTTGCCCACCTCATGCCAACCAGGAAACAGGTTACAGAGTGGAGGAGGGGCTGGGGATGAGAGATCCTTCAAAGGCACAACCCCAGTGACCTTCTTCCTTCATCCAGGCTCCAGCCCCTAATTTCCACTATCTCAACTAATCTGTTGATTAAGTCAGGGCTCTTATGAACTAATCATTTTCTAGAACCCCACCTCTGAACATTGTATTAGAGACCAACTTTTTAATGCATGCATTTTGAGGAGACACTTTATATCTAATCCATACTCCTGGGCCTCATTGGGGGGGGTACTGGCATATGCTGATGGATGATGGAGAGTTTTGCTGCGGTGTCATGATGTGAACCTGGACCCTGTGTGCCAAGGAACTTTCTGGGGATTTATCTCTGGGATGTAACAAGACTTCCTGGGAAAGTTGCTGTGGGAGGATAGTGAAACTTGTGGAGGTGTGAACCCTACCAAGTGGCCTATTCAGGCTAGTTACCACTCACCACACCAAGAACAAAGCAAACCTCTGGAATTGGGGAGAAGAGGAAGTTTCTCTGTAGCATCTCTCTAGGACCCTTTTTTTTTTTTTTTTTTTTTTTTTTTTTTGGGTTTGTTTATCTTTTTTTTTTCCGGCTCCAGTATCACAAAGTAGGGCAGTGAAGGGTGTTGATGCTCAGACAATAAGTTGATAATGGGAATGCTAGAACCAGGTTTATCTGACACCAAAGCTCCAAGCAATTCTGTTATAATAATGAACTTTTGACTTTCAGTTTGCCTGTATTTAACCCAGCAACAACACTTTCTTCATAGAGAGTCTGTGTGTATTAAATAAGAGAATATGCTTGTAGGTTTGACCTGTTACAGAAGCTCATTGAGGTTAGTCAGTAGCCTGTCTTTGAACTGAACATTGTTGAGAAATCTGAGTGCTTGTCAAGCCCCTATTTCTAATCTCGTAAGTGACAAAACCACATTACCCAGAAGAATGGCTTGCTTACCTGCCAGTGATGTTGGGGGAAATAGTTAGGCCTGGACTACCTGAATCCTAGTTCACTTACTTTGTATGCTCTTTCCTGCACACAATTTGATATATTAGTGGCTACAGAGGGGTAGTGGCAAGAGCAGTTTCATGTGAAATCATTTAACACTGGCTGGTCACTCTGTTCTCTCTGTTGCACAATCCCAAGACTTGGTTTTGTTTATCAGGAGAAAAGGTTATTTTGACCTGTTCAGCCTTTCCCTTAAGAGACTGAGTTAGTGTTTTTATTTATTACTGAACTTGCAATATGTGACAAGTCAAGTTTGTGAATACTGTTAACCTTCTGACATGAAGAGGGCACAGGCATAAATATCCTGTTGTTGTCGGAGCATGCTCTTGGACTCCTTTTCACCCCCAGCTTCCTCCCGTTTCCACTTGGGGATCTGGTAATACTATTCCAGTCTGAGTCATCTGGGATGGTTCAGGCTTTCTCTCAGTCCTTGCAGGACTTTCTGTTTGTGGCTTTCTCTTTTCCTTTATGTGTTCTCTCCAGGGGAATGAATCTGTAAAACTGGTTTCAGCAGAGTCTCCCAAACTGATAATTGCGAAGTGTCTGTTTTCAGGTCAGCCCCTCTCTGACCACCTTTGGACTCTGCTTTCCAGTTCTTTCTGGGAAGGTCTGTATGAAGTTCTCCAGGCATCTCCATCCTAGCACTCCTTCCCATGGGGAGTTATCTTCCATATCACCACCTTCCATGTCTGCTGAGAGGCATCCCGAGTGGCACCTCTTTCCACCAAAGAGTAGAACATCTGCTTGAATGTCTCTTGTCACTTTCCAAATGCACTTTGCATTTTTTGAAGTGCATTTTCTATTGCTTCTTCAGATCTTTTAAAATTAATTAACAAAATTTTTTTGTGTATGGGTATATTAACCTGCATGTATGTGTGCACACTATACCTGCAGTGCATTATATTCATGCAGTGCTTATGGAGGCCAGAAGAGGGTGACGGATCCTCTGGGCCTGGAGTTACAGATGGTTGTTAGCCACCATGTGGATGCTGGGAAGTGTCCTCTGAAAGAGCCGTCAGTGCTCTTAATAACTGAGCCATCTTACCAGCCTCCATTTTCCATTTTTATTCTAACTCCCTGATGTGGACCACAGGCGTTGCCTGAGTTGTTTACTGCTGACATCTCCCACTTTGCCCCACTCTTCCTTTTATTCATTTTATTACATATTCATTTACATTCTATTATTATTGTTGTTGTTGTTGTCTTTTTTGAGACAGGGTCTCTGTGTAGTCCCAGCTGGCCTGGAACTTACTATGTAGACCAGGTAGACCTAGATCTCACAGAGATCTGCCTGCTTCTGCCTCCCTAGTGCTGGGACTAAAGGCATCATACAAGCAGCAGTTTTCATTTACATCATTGAGAGCCTCTTTTGCCCCCAAGAGTTCTTAACAGATCTTTTCCTTTGATGTATCCATTCCCTAACTCTGACTAGCTAATACCTTCTCCGGGTCTTAGCTCAGGTTTCATATCTTCAGAGATCCCTTCCTAGGGACTTCTTCCCCACTGCAACTAGGACTTTTCCATTATTCTTTTCTGTGCCACTTGCTCCACGTTGTAATTGTATGTTTATCTAGATGCCTATGTGATTATCTTCACTGATACTTATTTTTTTTTTTACATTTTTAATAAATCATGCTTAATTAAACTTTCCCGAAAAATTATTAGGTCTCTGAAAAGTATCTTCAATAACAATAAGTTCTATGATGTAATAATTTGACACAAAAATTTTCCATAACATACATTTGATCTTTCACAATTATTTCCTAGAGTTTAAGAAATTAAAAAATGTTTGAGTCTCATATGTTATTAGCTTTGCCAGAATACAAAAATAACAGACACATAAATTTAAAAAAATAATTTATTATTTTTTACATGTATGAGTGTACTGTCTGCATGTAGGCTGGTGCACCTGTGTCATGCAATGCCGCGGAGGTCAGAAGAGGGTGTCGGATTCCCCTGGAACTGGAGTTAAAGATGGTTCTTAGCTGCCATGTGGGTGCTGGGAATCGAACCCGGGTCCTCTGCAAGAGCAGCTGGTGCTCTTAACCGCTGAGCCATCTCTCTAGCCCCTGAGACACATAAATTTTAATTTTGGTACAAACTTTATGAAATTATACTGATCTTCCCAATAGAAATGCATTTGTTTTCATTATAGACTTGAAACAATTGTAGGCGCCTACTTTCAATTTTACTGAATGACAACGATTGACTATATTAAATTAATTCAACTAAGCTTTGATTTAGTATTTACATGGTTAACTGTTCTGTCAAGGTATCATGTGATATTCCAGCCATTTGCTTTTTATTCAACACGAGAATTTTAAATTATGGAATGCTTCATGAATTTGCGTGTCATCCTTGCGCAGGGGCTGTGTTAGTCTTCTCTGTATTGTTCCAAGATTAGTATATGTGCTACTGAAGCAAGCATTTCACTAGTACCTATTTTTATTTATTAAACATTTTTCATTGAGTATATTCATTGTCCATGGTATTGTATTATATAGGCTGTTTTCATAGACATATTTATGGTGTGTTGAACACAGCCCCCACCGTACCTCTTTCTCCTTTACTCCCCTCACCTTCCTGTTAGTCCTCTTCTTCCTCATGGGCAATCTCACTTCTACTTCTACATTTTCTTTTTTTGGTCTTTTTGAGACAGGGTCTCCCTATAGCCCTAGCTGTCCTGGAACTCACTCTGTAGACCAGGCTGGCTTTGAACTCCCAGAGATCTGCCTGCCTCTGCCTCCTAAGTGCTAGGATTAAAGGCAGGCACCACCATACCTGGCTTAAAGAGGTTCTTAGCTGCCATGTGGGTGCTGGGAATAGAACCAGGGTCCTCTGTAAGAGCAGTTGGCGCTCTAAACCTCTGAGCCATCTCTCCAGCCCCACTTCTACTTCTATTACATGCATGATTTTATGTATTTATATCAAATCTAGGCACCACAAATGAGAAAAAAAACATGATATTTGTTTTTCCTGAGATTGGCTTAATTTGCTTAATGTGTTTATCTCTGGTTATATTCATTTTTCTGCACACAGTATAATTTTGTTCTGCATTATGGTTGAAAGTATAATTGTGTCTATACACCATGATTTCTTCATTCATTTCTCTGTTGATAGATGCCTCGGCTGGTTCTGTGCCTTAGCTATTATGGGTGTTTCAGTAAACATCGATGTGAAAGCATCTCTGTGAAGTAATTACATAGAGTCCTTTGAATATCTGGGATTTACTATGAGCAAAACGACTTAAGGGCAGAAGGACTTCTTTTGGGTCACAGCCAACAGGAATTCATTTACTGTTTAATAAAACAGTAAATGAGGCATGGTGGCTGGGGGGGGGCAGGCCGGAGCTCATCCTTGCATGGCACTGATGAACAAGCAGGGGGTTCTAGTAGAAAGCAGGGCTGAACTGAAACCCTCAAGGCCTACCCTACGTTAGCCAGCTAGGTCCTCTGATCCAAGTTTTCTGTGACCCACCAAAATAGCATCATAAGCTGGCACTCATACGTTGAAACACATTAGCCTACAGGGGACATTTCACATTCAAATCATGACTGCCACACTTCAGAAGAGGGAGTTATCCTTGTACCTGCAGAGTATGGTTGACATCAAGTGAGTATCAGTACATAGTCATTAAATAGATAATTTATTTGTGGTCATACATAACTCTGCCTTTCTATTCTTCAAATAAAAATGACTACCAACTCTCTTTATCCTTGCCTCCTGCATAGTTTTCCAATCTCTCCTTTTTTATATTTTAATAAATTATTTTTATTGATGTTTTGTGTATTTCATACATAATTTTTCAGTCTAATTTAGACATATTCCCCTTTCCCTGGCCCCCGCCCCACCCCAGTTCGTGCATTCTGCCATACATGTCTTGCATCTTTTTCTCAGTCTTTTTAAAGCTGCAGAGGTTTATTTTGGGGGGCATAATTTAATTGTATCAGATGTTCTTTGACAAGTCCTTATGTTGTTATTATTCCCTCACATTTGTATTACTCCAAAATATGCCTATATAAACATGACATATACCAAAATTATGCCCTCCAAAAATAAACTGTATGTTAATTCCAAAATATGTTTAGGAATTCACATTTTCCCTTTAATTTTATATTGCTCTAAAATATGAATACATACCTTCTACCCATATACAGTATTTACAATGTCTGAAAATAAAGTGGTAAGTTAATTCTAGTGCTGGGTAAGATATTCATATTATAATAGCGCAGTTGCTTTCAGATAAAAAGAAATAGAACAATAACCTTGCTCAGCTTGCCTTTCTTTGGTCTTTTCGACACAGGATCTCTCTGTAGCCCCAGCTGTCCTGAAACTAACTCTGTAGACCAGGCTGGCCTTGAACTCACAAAGATCTGCCTGCCTCTGCCTCCCAAGTGCTAGGATTAAAGGCATGCGCCACCATGCCCAGCTTATTATTTTTTATGTGTATGAGTGTACTGTCTGCATGTAGGTTGGTACATCCGTGTCGCACAATGCCTCGGAGGTCAGAAGAGGGTGTCGGATTTCCCTGGAACTGGAGTTAAAGACAGTTCTTAGCTGCACTAGAATTAACTTACCACTTATTTTCAGACATTGTAATTAAGGAGAAAGAGGTACGGAGGGGGCTGTGTTCAACACACCATAAATATGTCTATGAAAACAGCCTATATAATACAATACCATGGACAATGAATATACTCAATGAAAAATGTTTAATAAATAAAAATAGGTACTAGTGAAATGCTTGCTTCAGTAGCACCCAGTTGGCTCAGGTTAACTTTGGCTGGGAAGACTCAAATTGCTGCATGTGGCTTCACGTCCTCCAACGAGTTAGTAGAGATGCCTGCTGGTGGTGGTGGTGGTGGTGGTGGTGGTGGTGGTGGTGATGGTGGTGGTGGTGGTAGTAGTGGCCTGGTAGTGGTGTGTAGTAGGTAGAGATGAAACATCCAAGAGAGGAAGTGGAATATACCAGGGTTTTCACCATCTTCTGCTTGTGTCCAGTTTGCTACTGTTCTGTTGGCCTGATGTAGTGTACACAGCTTATTTCTCTGAAAGACCGACCTTGGGCATCAAATGCTTTCTCATATGCAAGGGTGCCTGCCTGTCCTGATCATAAACTTGACTATTGTCCTTCTGAGGGAAAGGGAGGAGCCAGGGAAACAGCTACGACTCCTAACCAGCCAGCCGGCCTTGGCTACGTAAGGGAGAAGGGACAAGGGTATGTGAAAGAATGCTATCAGGGGGCTGGAGAGATGGCTCAGTGGTTAAGAGCACTGACTGCTCTTGCAGAGGACCCGGGTTCAATTCTCAGCACCCACATGGCGGCTAAGAACTGTCTTTAACTCTAGTTCCAGGGGAATATGATGCCTTCTTCTGAGCTCCGAGGCATTGCATGACATGGGTGCAGCAACCTACATGCAGGCAGTACACTCATACACATAAAAAAAAAACAAATAAAGTGAAGTGGGTTATTCAATATTTCACATAAAAAAAAAAAGAATGCTATGAGGTGCTCACATTCCTATCGTCACCTAAGGTGGAGGTCGCAGGGTCCATGCAGGACCCTGGATGGCTGCATGAGGGAGGGGGAATCTATCCTGTAAGTGACCCTCTCACTCATTTACTCTGTAAGAAAGCCCAATTAAACTTGCTAGAATCTTCCAAATTGTCATTTTGGTAGAATCTCCCTCGCTTTGCCTTTGGGACCTCTGGAGGGGGAGGCTGGGTGCCACGTGCATGTTATCTCCCAGAAAGAATTTCAGCAATACCAGAGTAAGTGGCCTGGCCAAGGTCTGGTAAGACTAGAGGAAACTATGAAGTCAGTCAGTAATCAAGCAAGGGATAGATCTGGAGAATCTGTTATCGCTATAGCCACAACCTAGAGAAGTATTTGGCATAGCGAAAGTATGAAAGAAGTTCTTCATAAACAAATCAGTGTTACTTCTTGAGCATCTATAACAAAAGCAGTTTTTTTTTTCTTAGTCACAGGAGGATCTGAGCCAACCCTTAGCACAGGTATATAGGTCATAAATAGACCATGGATGTCCATGAACACCCTGAAGTAGTGCCTTCCCCTAGACTGGCAGGCTTCTAGACATCTATTAGTGATGCCTGGGGCTAGTTGTTATTTGTCTCATTATATGAAAGATTCTTTTTTGGGGGGTGTCTTTTTGAGACAGGGTCTCCCTGTAGCCCCAGCTGCCCTGGAACTCACTCTGTAGACTAGGCTGGCCTTGAACTCACAAAGATCCGCCTGCCTCTGCCTCCCAAGTGCTAGGATTAAGGGCATGCACCACCATGTCTGGCCATGAAAGATTCTTAAATGAATAAAATTAAAATAAGATAGTGGTTTCAATAGTAAGCAATAAGAAAAAGGGCAACAGTTTGTTGGGAAATTATTTTGAAAAATGAATAAAACTTTATTGACATGTTTGTCTTATATCCAGCAACATTGAGGTCAGTGCTTAGAATGCACCAAGAATGAGTCAAATGTTGATGTTTTGGGGGTAACTTCCCTGACAATGTCATATGGTAGCTCAAAATGTGTTCTTTCCCTTTGACCTTTCTGGTATGATCAAAACCTGGCTAATTTGTACAGCTGTAAAGAAATCCTACCAAGTTTTCCTTAAGCTTCAGTTTTATTAGAAACATTTTCCTTTGAAGCAGTTACCGTGTCATTATTCGTTTTGGTTTTCTTGTCTTTGGTGGCTGACCTGTCTGGCTCTGCCGTCAGACTGACATGTCCAGTAACCTACCAGTGTGTCTACTGCCGCTGTTTTTTTTTTTTTTTTTTTAATTTTTCATTTTTATTTAGTTATTTATTTTTTAAATTTTATTTATTTTTGTATGTGTATATATGAACTATCTGCATGCAGGTTGTGCACCCGTGATGTGCAATGCCGCGGAGGTCAGAAGAGGGTTTCGGATTCCCCTGGAACTGGAGTTCTCCTGGAATTGGAGTTTCGGACGGTTCTTGGCCGCCATGTGGGTGCTGGGGATCGAACCCGGGTCCTCTGTAAGAGCGGTCAGCGCTCTTAACCACTAGGCCATCTCTCCAGCACTGCCGCTGTTTTGTAATGGTGACTTTGCTTTGATTGGTGTTGCTTTTTAGCATCACTTTTCCCATGATTTATTCGTTTATTTGTATTTTTATGGTACTGTGGATTGGACCTAGATTCCTGCACATTCTGGGCCAGAGCTCTATTGTTATTACCTTTTATTTTAAGACAGGGTTTCATTAAGTTACCTAGGCTTGCTTTGAACTTGTTAGGCCTGGCTGGTCTTCATCATTTGATCCTTAGTTTCAGCCTCTAGAATGACTTGGCTCACTGGTCTGTGCCCCAGGCCTGGCTTCTTTAGTATCACTTCCATTACTTTGTGACTTTCAGCATCTTTGATAAACTGTAGTGGTATTTTGTGTAGCATTCATATTGCATATTGGTTATTTTTTAATTATTTTAAAATATTTTATTATGGGGCTGTAGAGATGGCCTAGCGGTTAAGAGTACTGACTGCTCTTGCAGAGGACCCGGGTTCAATCCCCAGCACCCACATGGAGGCTCAGAACCGTCTTTAACTCCTGTTCCAGGGGACTCTGACGCCCTCTTCTGAACTCTGCAGCATTGCACGACACGGGTGCACCAACCTACATGCAGACAGGACACTTGTACACATAAAAATAATAATAATAAATAAAAAAATTTGTTATTATCTATTTTATGTATATGAGTGTGTTGTCTACATGCATGCAACTGTACCCATGTTGTGCAGTGCCTGTGGAGGTCAGAAGAGGGCATCAGATCCCTTGGAACTGGAGTTACAGACAGTTGTTAGCCTCCGTGTTGATGCTAGAAATTGAATCCAGGTCTTCTCCAAGAGCAGCCAGTGCCCTTAACTGCTGAGCCATCTCTCCAGCCCCCACTTGTTATGGTTTTAGAAGTGGTACATTTGACTATGAAAAGAGAAACTGCTTTTTTTCATACTGCACAGGAGAAGAGTCAAGGTATTGTCTTTTTCCAGCTTGAGGCTCTTTCTCCCAATTTACATATGTGGAAACTGAGGCTCAGAGATCAGAAAGGACTTTCCCATTTGCACCTGGGTTGGTTCATGGGAGGACTAGGACTGGACCTCGCACTCCAGCCTCTTCCCATGTCCTCTCCTCTGCTTTTCTGTGGAGCTATTGTTTTAGGAAAAGAAAACTAATTTCATATGAAAAGGCTTAAAAACATCCAGGCTTTTGCTTAGTTGCGTAACCAAATGTTCCATTTTATTTACAAGTGGGGTTTTTAAAAGTCTCTTTAGATGTCCAGCAATACATTTATTTCATTACTGAATTGGCAGCATACGATCATTCAGAATTCATCTGACTCATCAAACTTTCAACACTGTTTGACACAGGGAATATACTGTGCTGAGATTTCATTGTCCTATACCAGCCACAAAAGTTGAGATGTGATCAAAGGGGAGATGACCTTGTCTGGAAGCCAGGTTTCCAAGTCCAAGTCCACTGCCCTGTCCAACTCATACTCTTTGTTAAGAAACATTGTATTTCTTTTACTGATTAACATGATAGCTATAATTAGGTCATACTTGCTTTGTGCCTGGCACTGTTAACTTTGCTTTTCACACATCAACTCATTTAATCCTTAGAACAATCCTTTGAGGTAGATATTATTAGTATTCCTGTTTTATAAACAGATGCATTCACAAAAAAATCTACTGATAATATTAAATATTCACTTACATATTTTCCAAGTTTTGTAGATTTATTTTCCACCTTCCACCCTTGAATTATGGGCTGTCCACATGGCTCTTCATGTCCCACTGTTCTCATTTGATGGTTTGATAATGCATCAGTTGTCAGTTAAGATATTTTTGGCTGTAATAGAGCACGTGGCGAATGGCTTAAGAAGGAGGTTGGTTCAGTATTTCAAGAGACTGACAGCCATTACCCAGTCTCTTCTGCCTTTCTGCCTTTCCTCAGCACACTGGCTTCTCTTCACATGCTGGTTGCTTCACGATTTAAATAGAGGGACCTCAGTGTTAGGCTCATGACTGTTTTCAAAAGCAGGAAGCCAAGCGGTTGTCAGAGATACCCAAGCTGCATCTTTGCCTGTCTCTCTTTATTGGGGGAGGGAGCTTTCCCTAGATGCCTTCCAGCATAGCTCCTGAACTTGAACAAAATCATACGGACACTTCCAGTTGCAAGGAAGGCTGGGAAAACATGGACTCTGCTCTTTTAGCCCTTTCTCCTCATTAGCTGTCAACATGAAAAACAAATGGGAAGGAGTAGCGAGTGGGCAGTCAACCAACAGTTTCTGTCATTTGCGGTAAATCGTTAGTGGATAATTTTCTTTGAATGTGGTCTTCTGTTTCTCACAACAGTCCTGAAAGTCTGTTGAGTTATATGGTAGAAAATAAGCCATTAAATATGGTTACTTTGAACATAGAGATGTCATAATTCTGTGATTTGAATATGCCTCCTTCCACCATCTATGTATCACCTTTTCCAGGAGATGTGTGGGTAAGTGTATGATGCCATGTCTTGCCTTTTCCCTTGCCACTTTAGCAGAAGAGATAATACAGGGCTCACCATGCGGCACCTTCAGCACCCCAGACTGAAATGAATGAAATGAAACTCATTTAAAAAATGAGATAGGAGGTGGATCTCTGTGAGTTCAAGGCCAGCCTGATCTACATAGTGGGTTCCAGGAGAGCTGGGGCTATAGGGAGCCCCTGTCTCAAAAAAGACAAAAAAAAAAAATGACATGGGCCATTTCAGAGACAGATGGGCCTCATTCCAGGATGGAAGCAGGAAGAGCAGGTGTGTAAAGTGTGTAGAGGGGAAGCAGCTGGGGACATCCTGAGATCTTGGCCCTTCCTGGGAAGGTGCCTCATGTACCATCGGTGTCTGTGGAGAGCCTGTGTGAAGGAATGTGTGCTCTGCACATGCTCATCCTCAGAAACTGTAATTCAGATGCTTGGGTTGGGGAGGTGAAGGTCTTCTCTCCTGGCTTATTCTCAACGACCAGCAGACAGGATCGCAGGGTCTACTGTGCTGCTTGCCTGATTTGGAGCTGGTTTATTAGCAGGCCGCAGGGGCAGTGTGCCTCTTGGTAGCTGTCATATGACGACATTCCTGGGGAGACATGAACAAGTGTCTGCTCACCGCACAAAGGGGACCAAAGTAAGGATCATCACCCAAAGGCCAACTTGGTGAACCCACGAGTTTTATTGGGGCTACTTATAGGGGTAAGGCTGAGGGATTACTTATATGAGCACAAAAATGCCACTGTATCACCCCAAACCCCACCTCAGCATGGGTGATGATGGCTCTTTATGGAAGCTCAGAGCTCATTGCACAACTTGCAAGCACCTTGACAGGTTGGAGAGTGTCTTTCCAGGCATCTCAGTTGGTCTGAACTTCAAGGCAGTTCAGTTAGCCTAAAGTATCTCTCAGCATTCCTTATTGCTTATATAAGCTTGTGAGAGTCAGGCCTAGTGGTTCTGGTCAGTTTCAGGGACTTCTGAGCCTTTTGAGTTGTTTACTACCTGACTCTTTTTTTTTTAATTTATTTATTTATGTGTATGAATGTACTGTCTGCATGTAGGTTTGTGCACTCGTGTCGTGCAATGCTGCGGAGGTCAGAAGAGGGTGTCGGATTCCCCTGGAACTGGAGTTCTCCTGGAATTGGAGTTACAGACAGTTCTCAGCCGCCATGTGGGTGTTGGGGTTTGAACCCAGGTCCTCTGCAAGAGCAGTTGGTGTTCTTAACCGCTAGGCCATCTCTCCAGCCTCCTACTACCTGACTCTTAATGTGCCTCCCTTTAGAACACCCCAAGTCTTAAGGTGCTTTCCTCTGAGATGGACAGTTTTACCTGGGTAGAAACTTTTCTACAGCAGTGGCTCTGCCTGCTTCTCTGACGGGCCTTTCTCTTGGGGCTCATGTGGTGTGCAGAGCAGATTCTCTTCTACCCTTCCTCAGCTCAGTGCTACTTGGTGGGGACAGCAAGACAGAGTACTGGTTGTGACCATGACATCGGAATAAGCACCTGGCTGGAGGCAGATGCTGGTGTTCCCTGTCAGGTGGCATCTGTGGAACTTCTACTCTGGGTTGTATGGTACTCAGTGCCAGCCTATAGGACAGAAAGGCTCATGTCTTCCCAGACAGGGCCATTTGACCTGTTCTTTGGAAGGGGATTCCCACTGAGCATGTTCCCATTTTATTTGTACAGAAATGGAAGGTGAAAATGTGAGTCTCACGTCCATGGCCACAATTAGGACGTTAGAAGTCAGCAGTGAGATAGATCCAGGTCGGTCTCTGGAAAGGTTTCTCTCTTTCACTTTTCTTAAAAAAGGCCTCAGTTTAGAGCACAGGTGCTCATGTTTCCAAGTCTCTGGTGAGAAGCTGTCGTAGTTTTATTTTCAGCAGAAGCTGGGGGATATTAACTGACTGCAGCTCTTTCTGCTGCCACATCCTGATATAGAAGGGAAGTGAAGAACATCAAATTCATCTCAATCCAATAATGTTTTCCACCTCATTGGTACCGGGTGTTGTTTCAGTCATTGGAACCCAGAGATTCGTATGATCTGCCATCTATTCTTGTGAGGGACACGGTGTCTTTCAATCACTGCACAGAGGACTTCACACAGAAGTTTCTCAGGGGACAGTATGCATGCTGATCTACTTCAGAATTGCAGTAGAGTATATTAAAGTCTAGATCTTCTAGGACTGGAACCCAGACTTGAAGAATCTTGAATCTGCTTGTGAGCAAACCCAAGAGGGACTGCGATGTTTGCTAATGAAGACCTTCTTGTTCTAGGGACATGCGGAACAGAGAAAAGAGATTAACTGCTATTGCTCTGCTGAAGGAAGCTGACAGGAAAACATCACGAAGAGCAGACTTGGAGACTGGAGTGACATCTTAGAAAAGAGGTGGGTACTTCTTTACCAGAGATACTTGGTACAGTGCCTGTGACCCACAAGAATCTAGGAAAACTAGAAGGAAAACAACAATAAAAACAATGAAACAAAACCCTATTTAGTGCCAAAGAAAATGTTTTAATTTATTTCTCATATCAGAAAATATTGAAATATTAAAAGCTATGAAAATCTATTAAATGTTACCTAAAACAGGAAAAATATCTACTTTGAAATATTTAACATTATAACAATATTAATTTTTAATACTGATATTATTATGTTAGAAGGGTCTCCCAGATACAAAAGCACACAGGGTCCTGTGAAGACATATCTATGTGGTAGGCTTGATGTGGTTGAGTTCAGGGGTGGAAGACCAGAGACAAGGCCAGCTTCGGAGAGCCCTGAGGGCCAGGCTGAGGATGCTGGGTCTTCTCTGTGCATTCTGGGAACCACTTAAAGTTTATACAGGCAGAGATATGGCTACATCTTCAGGATTAAGCAAATCCTGCTGTAATCCTTATCCATGGGGCTAAGGATGGTTGGTGATGGTATGCTTGGGGTAGAGATGCTGTGGATGAGGGAGGAGGCAGGAAGTACGGAATTAAGAACACCCAGTGATGACTGACTGGACACAGGAGTGAAGGAGGAGTTGCCAAGGATGCCTCAGCCAAATGATTGTCAGTTTGACCAATGTCTTTACAAGCAGCTTGGATTTCCATGCATAACTTCCTACAATTGGCTTCCGAACACATGAGCCTTATGGACATCCTAGCCACTCAGTGTTTTGTTTGCTCTACATTGTTACAACTGCAGAGGTCAGGAGGAAAGTCACCACTGTGCCCAGTTTTACAGTATTGGGAAGATAGTGCTTTCTCTGATGAGAGTGTCACCATCACCACCACCCAAATCCCCCAAGTTTGAGTAGCTTAAGGTAACCAGAATTTTTCTCTTAATATTTTCTCCTAGTAATTCCATGTGGATCTTCTTGTTTGGTAAGTAGTTTTCTGATACTTGGGTAGTCTGGGTCTGAGTCTCCTTCTGTCTTGTACTTCTGCCACCCTCCAGAGCCGTGGGTCCTGTTTGTTTATACAAGAGACAGGAAAATGATGGAAGGTACATAGGTGATTCTTATCTCCTGTCACCCAACACTGACATCTGTTATGTGTACTCACAGTCCACAGTGAACATTAGTTCCACACGCCCACTGAGACCTAAAGGAAAGGGGGACATATCCTCATGGGCGGCTGTTTCCGGTGACAGCGCCATGCTTTGGAAGGACAAGTATAGCCATCCACACCTCCTTACTGAGCACTAGTTCCCTTGCTAACAGTAAGTACATAATGATGACATAATGAAGAATTTGCAGCCTAGTAGCCATACCATACTTTGGACTATAATAAAGGAGAAACAAAATCTGAAAAAGTACTATTGTACATGTTGGGTTGAACCATATGGAATTGCTGTTTTGTAGATCAAAACAGCCAAATGTTGGCAATTTCATATGATTCAGCTTAATAATTTATTAAGGCAGTACTTCCAAAAATCACTTTTCCTTAGAACTAGTTCATAACACTGGGAGAACACTTCATCCAGTCTCCTCTTTGGGGAGAGTCAAATATATTTTAGCTATTATGAGCTTTGAAAAATCCTGTATTCAGAAAAATCTCGTGTTCCTTTAATCAGTGATTTCCTAACTAATCATGAGTTAATCAGTAGTTTACAGGCTAATTTGTGCTTAGAACTGTTTTCCCCAAACACTTCTTCAGTTCTCAGAGTTAGTCTTTCTGTCTTTGGGAATCTTTGCATGCACTAGTAAAGGAATTCATCAGTAAATCCTTTTAGACACATGCCAGGCCCTTTGAGGAAGATGACAAACATTTGGTGAGTGAATGACTTTGAACTAGTCACAGTTTTCAGGGTCTGAGAGATTCTTCGTCTTTGACATTAAGCTGATGAATTCAATGAGAAGACCCTTGTAGAAGAGCTTAGGAAGCGGATGCATCCATGCTAACTTCCTCCTTCCCTTAGCATCCCCGAGACTGGCGAAGCAGCCACTTGCCATTCAGAGGCTGCTACATGTGGGACTGCTTCAGTTCCACGTGCAAACATGTTTGAGCCTGGCTTCTTGAGAGCTCACATGGGTATCTGAGTCTGACAGAATTATTTTTATATGTCCAAGAAGGAAGAAAATAAAGAGCAGCATCCTCATGTTGACACGAAATGGACACTCTTCAATTCAGGGCTGGAGGTGGGGGGTGACTGTGGGGGGGCTGAGTAAGCGACCAGGCTGCAAGGCCCACATGGAACCACTTTTCCATGGTCTAATCTGGGAAGCGGAATGTCATGAGCTTGGAGTGGAGTTATGGCTGTGGTTAGAGGACTGGCTCACTGGGACTTGCCTGGCCTCTGGCAGGGCTATGGCCACATCTGTCCTCCCTCTGGCCTGACCTCCCTCTGGCAGACTCAGCTCCAGTTCTGGCAGAACCCCCAGAACGGATCTTTCTCCTGGCCCCCAGCAAAGCTGCTCACTGACTTCCAAACATGTGGGGCTGGTTTGGCCATCAGGGCCGGAGCCGCTCTTTGAGGTGAGCCTTGCTGGGAAGAGCCTTCCTTTCCCTACTGCATATGCTCAAGGTTTCCAGATGAGCCCTCCCACAAGATCCTGCAAGACCCCTTGTATCCAGAGCTCTTTCCAAAACTGACTGAAAGTGGCAGAGTCCCTGGCTGAGGCTGGCCGCTGCCATGTGCTGGCACAGTGTTCAGATCTTCTTGCCAATAAGCAAGCATAGCTTCCAAAGCCAGGAAGCCTGGCTTTGGAGCCATAGAACATTGGGCTGATACTCCAATGTATTTGAATCTCAGCTTCTTTTTCTGTATATTTGGGATCATTATTCTTGCTTAATTTGTCATCCAACCATCACACGTTAACCAAGGACATTATTCTACCTTCCAGACACTAGAAACACAGACATAAATGACAACTGGTCCTTCAATCAAGCAGATCCTATTTTCAAGAAAAAAAAAATATAAAATTGCCAAGGCCCAAAGTAGGCATTGAATATGGTGGTGTGTATATGACTGGGACTTTCAATTTCAATACACTGCTAACCTCCCAACCCTGGTATTAAATTGCTATGTGATACTGGACATTTGTGCCTTCTGGTTCTCTATGCAATGAAGAGGCTTAATCAGATGGTCTTTAAAAAAAATCTCTGATCTTCTATGATTGTGTAAAGTTGCCAATTTAGAAGTCGAGAAGAAAATAAGTTACTTGGATTGGTCATTTGAGTCATCCAATTAAAACAACAAATGGGGGGCTGGAGAGATGGCCTAGCGGTTAAGAGCACCGACTGCTCTTGCAGAGGACCTGGGTTCGATCCCCAGCACCCACATGGCTGCTGAAAACTGTCTTTAGTTCCAGTTCCAGGGGAATCTGACACCCTCTTCTGACCTCCATGGCATTGCACAACATGGGTGCACAGACCTACATGCAGACAGTACATTCATACACATACGAAAATAAAATAAAATAAAACAATTAAAAAAATAAAACAACAAATGGGTGCTGTGGCAGTTATGATCCTATCTATAGATTTTTTATTATTATTTCTTCAAAGAAACCCTCAGCTGGGTAAACGGCAAGAGTTCAGGTCATAACTGTTCATCTATACATTTTTGAAGACACTGTGAGGGGTCCTATATTTATTGGGAAAAAGTCCAAGTATCACATCCAATAGTCATTGGATCCAACTCCAGCTCTGCTACTTACTGGCTGTGTAGCCTTCCGCAGGAACTTCAGTTCTCTAATTCTTCAAGTGTGGGAGTGTACCTGCCGCCAGGGGCTGCTGTGAACTCTAGTGGAGAGCATGCGTAAGGCACTGAGTACCCAAAGTGGCTCATATAAAGCACTTAAACACAGTTGTCCTCTGTTAATTTCCCTCAAATGGGTTTTAATGGCTAGTTATGAGAGCTTTTGTGAACTAGAGCTTCTTATATTTATCTTTTAATTCCTTCTTCCCCTGTCCCAAGCACACATTAACTTAATTTAAAAATCCATGTGTATGAAAAAGACCACATATCCCTGACTTAGTCACACCTAAAGCAGTAGGCATTGTGGTTGGAAACCTTATAGTGGAGTCTGTAGGTAGTAGGACCTGACTGGTAGGAATCGGTCCCTACGAGTGTACCTCTGAAGATTATATCTGTTTTTGGTTCTGGTCAGTGATGTCTGCTTCTTGATCTTCCAAGATGTGAGCACCTCCACAGTGTGCTACTGACACCATGGATTGAAGGTCTCCTCCCTGCCTTTCCCCATACGGTAGACAGAAATCCCTGGACATCATGAACCCATATCAATCTTTCCTTCTGTAAGTTTGCTTCTTTCAGTTTTTTTTTTTTCCTTACAACAATGAAGAACAAACAAGCTAAAACAGCTAACTTCAGGTGAGCATTCACATTGATGTCAAAGGAGGGGACTTATTTAAGGTTACTCAGAGGGCTAATTCCCTACTCCTTATCTGTGCAAAGTTGGTCATACTTCAGGTTGCTAGAGGCTAGGTACTGACTGCTTAAAAGGTGTGATGCTGTTTCATTGGGTTTCACAAAGGCATGATTAATATACTCAGTTTATAGGTAGGGGAACTGAAACCTAGAGAGCCATTTGAGTTTTTAAAACGTGTCAGATAGTGTGTTAGGTATTCTGTTTGTTTTCTCTTTAATCTTCTTTATGTACTTTGGACACGGAGAAACTGAGGCTCAGGGATGCCAAGTGATTTGTTCATGGTCACATCATGCGTGAAATGTAGGATGCTCTAACAGAGACCTCAAGATATGATTGCTAAAGCGAGACAAAGCTGGGGTGACTCTCACGGAACACACTGCTAGCTGTACAGGTGCAGGAGATGGACACACGAATCTGTCCCATGAGGTACTACGAGCTACTTCTAACTTTGTTCTTCCCTTAGGCTGTTACCTCAGCTACCTGATCTGTGCTGTTCACCAGCACCGTGCAAGTATCCAGTTCACAAGAAGCGGGAAAGAGAGGCTAAAGGAGGGTAAGCAATGATCATTTATTGTTTATCGATGAGAACATAGTCATAACTAGCTGCAAAAGAGTTTGGGAAACACAGTTTCAAGTCAGACATCTGTTTACCTATCCCATTCAAAGGATAGAGGTTGTTCTAGTTTGCCTTCAGTTACTGTGATAAAAACACTGACTGTTATTTGTCACTTTTCTGTTGCTGTGATAAATCACCATGACCAAGGGAACCTATAAAAGGAAGAGTTTATTGAGCTTACGATTGATGGTTCCAAGGAATCAGAATCCATTGTGGCAGATGGCATGATGGCCAGGGCTGGAGCAGAAAGCCAAGGTTTACATCTCGTAATGAGCACAGGAAGTCGAGAGAGAGAGAGAGAGAGAGAGAGAGAGAGAGAGAGAGAGAGAGACTGGAGACTGACAATGTTTGTTAATCTCACTAAACCTGCCCCCAAATGATGTACTTCCTCCAGCATGCCCACACCTTCTAAGACCCTCCAGAACAGTGCCACTGACTGGGCACAAAATGTCTGAATACTTAAAGCCTATGGGGTACACTGTCATTCAAACTACCACACTGACCAAAACCAACTTGGGGAGGAAAGGGTTTACTTCACCTTCAGCTTATAGTTTATCGTGGTGCAAAGCCAGGAAGGAGCTCAGGACAGGAACCTGAAGTACATACTATGGAGGAATGCTGCTTACTGGCTTGCTCCTTTGGCCCATGCTCAGCCTGCTTTCTTATACAACACAAGACCACCTTCCCAGGGTTGGCACCCCTCACAATGGGCTGGACCCAACTATATCAATCAACAATTGAGAAAATGTTCCACAGACATTGCCACAGGCTGATACAATGCTGACAGTTCCTCATTTGAGGTTTCTTCTACTCAGGTATGTCAAGTTGACAACTAATGCTAACCAGCACAGAGGTGTTCTGATACTGTATATATTATTAATGCATAATGAGTGGAAGAGCTGGCCTAGGAACAGGGGTTGGTCTTTCTTTTTTTTCTTTTTAAATTTAATATGACTATGTGAGTGTGCATTATTTGTGCATTGTATTTGTGTGTGTGTGTGTGTGTGTGTGTGTGTGTGTGTGTGTGTGTGTTTCAGTCGACAACCTTATGGAGTTAGTTCTTTGCTTCCACCTCTACATGGGTTCTGGAGATTGAACTCAGGTCATGAGGCTTGTGCAGTAAGCACTTTTCTTTCTTATGGATCAAGAAGCAGATTCTTTCCTCAACATTGGCTGCTCTCTAGTAGTGTAACCATTTTGGTCCATATGTTAGATCCTTGTTGGCATTAGCAGAGTAAGTGAGCATTTTGAGTGTGCCAAGCACATATGCACTGTATTGGCTAGTGTTCACTCAGCCTTTAGTCTTTGTTCAGGTGTCTCACATGAGAACAGTCAGTGATTGTGGTCTAGTGACTTGGCATTGCAGGTCCTTACTGGTAAGAGCTCAGGGTCCATATGTATCCTTCATAATGAATTCTGGGGTGAGATGTAACTCAAGTAGAGCACTTGCCTAGCATGTCTGAGGTCCTAACTTCAATCTCTGCTGCCAAGAAAAGAAATGTTATGACAAAATGAATCAGGACATTTTCAGATGATACAGTTATTTATGTACTGACATGGATATATTGCCCAGAGATGTGTGTTAGTGGAGAAAGAAAGGTGTAGAAAATGGTAGTGTGCCACTGATGGCTGAGCAGAGCCATGTGCCTCATAAAGAAAACCTCTGGGAAGATATGTAGACAGTGGCAACACCTATTGCTTCCCAGTAAAAGAATAAGGTGCTGGGCATCCAGGAATAGGGAGACCTTTGTGTACATCTTTGTACCTTTTTGGTTTTGTCATGTGAATATATAAAAGTAAAAGTCAGAGCCAGGTTTTAAAGTATAGAATCTATAGCTTGATGACTCAGAGCCAGGTTTTAAAGTATAGAATCTATAGCTTGATGACTCAGAGCCAGGTTTTAAAGTATAGAATCTATAGCTTGATGACTCAGAGCCAGGTTTTAAAGTATAGAATCTATAGCTTGATGACTCAGAGCCAGGTTTTAAAGTATAGAATCTATAGCTTGATGTCTCCGAGCATGCCATTTTGACTCCTCAGAGCCATAGTATCCTGATTTGGAAAATGAAGAATAAAACATAAACAACCAGGGCCTAGTGTGGTGGCACACGCCTTTAATCTCAGTACCTGCGAGGCAGAGGCAGGTGGATCTCTGTGGACATTTTTAAGATGTGAAAGAGCTGAAAACTGGAAGCTGAGAAAGCATTATCCATATCTGCCTCTGTGACATTTGTGACCCCTCCTCACCTTTAAAGATACCATGACCCAGGACATTGGATCAGAAGAGCTCTCAAGATCATGGTGCACGGCCCTCACTTGAACTCAGCTAAGCATGGTCTGAAATGAAGCTCCTATTTATACAACAAATCAGGAAGAGTGCCAACCCTGGAGCCAGCTCAGCATTTCTGAACAGTTCTTAGGGATGCTGGCAGGTTAAACCCATCTCTAATCAATTCTGCTTTCTAAGAGTTTAAACACATTCACTCTATAGACAGATACTGAGCATCTACCGTGTATCAGGCCCATATGGGAGGCTGGGTGAAGGGATATGAAGGTATACTAAACCCAACTCATTCTCTGGGGGCCAAGCCATGGGACAAGAGAAAGGGATAGAAAAGGGAATAGCTGGGGCTGGAGAGATGGCCTAGTGGTTAAAAGCACCAACTGCTCTTGCAGAGGACCCAGGTTCAATCCCCAGCACCCACATGGCAGCTGAGAACCATCTGAACTCCAATTCCCGGAGAACTCCAGTTCCAGGGGAATCCGATACCCTCTTCTGACCTCGCGGCATTGCACGACACGGGTGCGCAGACCTACATGCAGACAGTAAATTCATACACATAAAAATAAATAAAATTTAAAGAAAAGAAAAGAGAATAGTCGTATCTGAGAGGGAAGAACAATGTCCTATGAATTCAGAGGAGGAAGAGAGGACAGGAGAATCAGGGTGCTGTGAATTCACACATTGTCACTTGTTTGAGAAGCATTCTCCAGAAGAAGGAAGGATTAAATGTATATTGACTACCCCCACTTGCCAGATGTAATGCTTCAAATTTTCCACACATATGATCTGGTGTAAGATAATAGCACAGTGGACGAGAGTATGAATCTGATTGTCTCAGATAAACCCAGGTTTAAGTCATGGTACCATCTTCTTAATATTGGGACTTGGGAAACGTCCAGTTAACTTCTCCAAGACTCATCTGTCAAATGGAGTTAATAATAGAAGGTCATCATGAGGATCAAAATTGATGATGTTTGTAAAGCCATTTAACATATGGCTTGGCATAGAGGATGCTCTAAACAAAAATGCTGGCTCCTTGCCCTTTCTGTATCTGTGAGGAATTTTTTAAAGAGGCAAATTACTGCCTATGTAACTTCTAGAATTGGACAGTGTTTCTGAAAGGGAAGCAATACCCTAGCGTAGCACTCATGAAACTCTGCTTGCCTATTCTCTCATAATCAAAAGGAGGAAAGGCTTCTTTCCCCTCCATTTTATCTAATTAAAAAATTGTACATGTTTGTGTTTGTGTGAGTACATGTATGTACATGTACATGTGTGCACATGTGTGGAGGTTGGGTCAACCTTGGGTCTTGCTCCTCAGGAACAGTTACCTATATCCTTTGGGACAGGGTCTCTCACTTCTGCTTGCAAAGGCCTGTCCTTCTGAGGGCTTCCATGGAGGAGATTATTTTGGACTAAATTGTATCATTCAAAAAGTTATAATCAAGTGCTAATCCCCAGGTGGGAGGATGATCTTACTTAGAAGTACTGTCATTGAAGATGTAATTAGTCAAGGTGAGGTCATACTGGCATAGGGTCTTTATCTAATATGACTGGTGTCTTTATAAAAAGTTAAGTGAAGACACAGCCCCACAGGGAGAAGGCCAGGCAGAGATTTAAGGGCTGTAGCTGCAAGCCTACAAAAGCTAGAAAGAGACAGGAAGATTCTACAGATCTCAAAGGGTGTGTGGGACTGTAGGTACCCTGACTTCATACTTCTGGCCTCTGGACTGTGGGAAATTTCTGTTGCTTTAAGGCACTTGGTTATTGATATTTTGTTTATTTTATTTTATTTTTTATTTTTTGGTATTTTCCAGACAGGGTCTCCCTTTAAGTCCCAGCTGGCCTGGAGCTCACTCTGTAGACCAGGCTGGCCTTGAACTCACAGAGATCCTCTTGCCTCTGCCTCCCAAGTGCTAGGATTAAAGATAAAGGGGTGTGTACCACCACGCCTGGTGGTTATTGATATTTTATTGTGATAGCATGAGACACAAATAGATGTCTTGCCTTGATCTTAGGAATGTGGAGCCTTGGGCTCCTAAATGTTCTATTCCTATGTCACTGACCATTTAGTGTAGGGATTGGCAAAGGTGAAGAGTTCATCAAAGGAATGAGTGTGGGAATAACTGGATGGGAGCTGGCAGGGCGTGTGGTGAGCTGCAGGGGGTCTGGGAACTCTGTGGCTGCTTTGTCGTCTCTTTGCTGTACCAGGACAATAGTAATAATGAGCACTGAGCTTCCTGGTTTAGAAGACGTTCAGAATTTGGAAACTGTTTCTTTACTTAGAGCTTTAAATTTTTTTTTTTTTTACTTTTTAATTGAGTTTTTGCATTTTTCATACAATGTAGCTTGATGGTGTAGAAATCCTCTCCCCTCTCCACATTGCCCTGGTCCAATNTTTTTTTTTTTTTTTTTCCTACTGATGATCTGGTACCTGGGTTCCAACTAACTGGAGAAGTGCAAAGTTGACAGGGAGCACATCAATATCTGTGTTAATGGCAGTCTGGTCAAAAGGACACGCTTTTCGGTGAAGTTTATTCAAGCAGGTCTTGCAAACTGTGTGTGAACAACCTAAACTGATGGGTTTGGGCACATTCTCATTAAATTCATTATAGCAGATTGGACAGGACAGAAATTCTGTCTACTGAGCTGCCTGCACAGGCATTGTGGAAGCTGGATGCTCGGGTTAGCAGTCTAGCAGATCATTATTTTGCTGTGTAGTGTTTTGTTAGCTGAGGGGCCCGGGCGGGGTCGCTAAGGGCCGCTCCTGGGGGCCCCGCGACGGTGCGGCTCGGCAACGGAGGCGCCTCCTCTCGCCTGGGCAGAGCTTGGCGGCGGTTTCAGGGCCTCAAACTCCATCGGGAGCTACAGGGACAGCCCCGTTGGCGGCTGCGACGGGGCCTGAGTTGGGATTTCTTACCCACTTTCCCCTGTCTATGCTGGGATTTTGTATGGTCTGAGCTTGCACAGGCCTTGTACATGCTGTTACCCTTGCTGTGTGTTCATATGAGTAACTGACCAGCTGTTTTGAAGATGGCTTTCTTGTCGTCTTCCACCCCTTATGGCACTTACAATCTTTCTGCCTCCTCTTCTGCAATCATCCTGGAGCCTTGGGAGGCAGAAGTTTGAAATAAGAGTCCTTTCAGGGATAAGTACTCTGTGGCCTCTTGTTCTCTGCACATTGGCCAATTGTAAGTTTCTGTGTTAATAACCAACTGCTGCATAAAGAAACTTCTTTGGTGAGAGTTGTGAGTTGTATTCATTCTATGTGTATAGGTTGCATCGAAGACATGTTACTCAGTGTTATGTCTGACAGGCACTTACTCTCTGTGTTTGACCACTTACTCTCTGTGTTTGACCAGTCTAGAGCTCTGTAATAGACTCTATCTGTTGCAAAAAGAAACTTCTTTGATTAGGGGTAAAAGATACACCTGTCTGCCGGGCGTGGTGGCACATGCCTTTAATCCTAGCACTTGGGAGGCAGAGGCAGGAGGATCTTTGTGAGTTCAAGGCCAGCCTGGTCTACAGAGTGAGTTCCAGGACAGCTGGGGCTACAGGGAGACCCTGTCTTGAAAAGAC
>VZQC01005707.1:45535-178393 GCA_009823505.1 Rhizomys pruinosus
CCAGTGATACCCTTTTTAGTCATACTAACAAAGCACAAGCTATTGGATGTACAGGCATTTAAGCAGTACCACTTATTATGTCAAGCTAAGCTGTGAGCATAGACACAGATGCTTGGATGGTATGCTAATCTGCAAACTGTGGTTTCTCTATAAAGGGTGACAAGTTCTTATTGTGGCTTATAACATCTCCTAACCACTAGAGGACATAAGCTTGTGGCATCCGCTGTGAGTTATTCCTCCAAGGAGAGAGCTAATAGCCAAATAGATTTGGGATATATATAGACACTTGGCTGCCACCGTTGCACAGTATCTCCAGGCTGTTGAGGTGTAGCTGATATTGACGGAGGAGTCTTGCTTGTCTCAGGGAGACCAATATTTTGCTGTATTGCTTTAGTGGCCTTTGGTAACGCTCTCTGGCATTTCAGAGGCCAGTTGTACGCTAGCAAGTGACGTCTCATAACATTTTTCATGCTCACACCAGGTCTTCGACAACAGGGACTTACTTCGGCAGATTTTTCTAAACCTCAAAGTCAGCCATGTATCACAGGCTGGCACTCTGTCTAGAAGGTCCAGTTTTCCTTGATTATAATTTATTAGTTTTTAAAAAATATCTCCTTTGCTAAATCTTTTAAGCATTGCAAACACAAGATTCTCATAAATGTCATAAATATGTGTCAAAGATTTAATTTTAACTTATTAATGAATGAAGTAATTAAAAGGTTAAGAGAGGATTTGCGCTATAGAGTTCTGTATTCTCCTTCACAAAAAATTCAATTCCATTGCTAAGAGCCAGGGTTATTTGAATTGTTATGAACAACAACAACAAAAAAACTGTACTGTTAGTTTTCTGCAAATTAAATTCTGTCCTCCACAGATATTTAAAACAGCTTAGTCTATCAAAGATCATCGAAACTGTGTGAAATCTGAAAACCTTTAGAATATTAGAAAATACTCAGAATTTAAAGAATGCCTAGTACTCTTTGTCCATTTCTAAAATTTCCTGGCACATTAAAATGAGCAAACAAACATGGAGCTGGAGAGATGACTCAGCAGGTGAGAAAGCATGCTATTCTGCAGAGGACTCAAGTTTGGTTCCTAGCACCCATGTTGGGTGGCTTTAACTGCCTGTAACTCACGGGCCAGGGGATATGACTCCCTCTTCTGGACTCCTAGGGCACTAACACTTAAACATGTACATAGCTACACACAGATACACACATATACACATAACTAAAAATAAAGTAAAATGAAAACATGCACCAGCTGGAGTCACAGTTCATGGACAGAATGCTCCTCTAGCATTCTTATTCATAAGGCCCTGGGTGTGATCTCTAGAATTGCAAACAAAAACAGAACAAAACAGAAACTCCATCCATGCTGAATGCAAAAGAATTTTTGTCTGAGATATCCAGAATTTCTTTACATCATTAAGAGACAGATAATCCAAAAGAGAAATGGGTTGTTAAACACATAGTTCCCAGATATCCAATAAAACAGAGAGATACTCAGTTAACAGTCAAAGAAATGTAAATTAAAACTACATTGTGGTGGCTGGGCGTGGTGGCACACGCCTTTTATCCCAGCACTTGGGAGACAGAGCAGGCACATCTTTGTGAGTTCAAGGCCAGCCTGGTCTACAGAGCAAATTCCAGGACCACTGGGGCTATAGGGAGACCCTGTCTTGAAAAGACAAAAAACAAACAAACAAACAAACAAACAAACAAATAAAAAAAAACTACATTGAGGTACAATTTCCTACTGACCAAATCAGATTGGAAAATATTTGCAGGTGTGATAATAGCAAATATTAATAAAAATTTGGGTTCATAAAAGTACCTATGTATTATTTTATAGGAGTTGAAATTGGCAAAATGACTTTGGAGAGAAATTTGGTAATATGTTGAGCAATGGGCAGAATATCTCTATCTGTTTAAATTCATTTGTTTTACTGGGTGTGGTAGTGTATGCCTTTAATTCCAGACTTGGGAAGCAGAAGGTGGATCTCTGTGAGTTCAAGGCCAGTCTGGTCTACATAGTGAGTTCCAGGACAGCTGGGCCTACAGGGAGACCCTGTCTCAAAAAGACAAAAAAAAAATTTCATTTGTTTCATCTTATCCCCAGTATGATGGAATCCTTTAGGAGGTAACGAGGGTGGAGCTCTCATGAACGGGATTAATGTCCTGGTAAGAAAAGACCTGGAAGTTAGTTCATGTTCTTTTTTTGTCAAGTGAGGATATAAGAGTTTGGCTGTTTGCAGCCTGAAAGAACCCAGTCACACTGGTACTCGGATCTTGGATATCTAGCTTCAAGTGCTTGTCATTTAAGCTACCAAGTCTATAATAAATTTGTTATGTGACAGTCCAAATGAAAAAAGCTAATAAAGTTGAAGATGTGTGTACCTATGACTAGGCACTTCACTGTTAAATGCATTTCCCAGAGAACCTGTAACATATATGCACAGAGAGTACTGAAATGTCATTGTTTCTTAGTTTTTTTTTTTTTTGAGTCAGGGTCTGCCTATAGCCCCAGCTGGCCTGGAACTCACTCTGTAGACCAGGCTGGCCTTGAACTCACAGAGATCAGCCTGCCTCTGCCTCCCAAGTGCTAGGATTAAAGGCGTGTCCTGCCACGCCCAACTTAAAGATGGTTCTTAGCCACCATATGGATGCTGGGAATCGAACCTGGGTCCTCTGCAAGAGCAGTTGGAGCTCTTAACCGCTGAGCCATCTCTCCAGCCCCATTTCTTAGTATTTTGGCTATGATTAAGTGTAGGAATGTTCAGAAAGTTGTTGATAATTGCAAATACTGGAAAAAACTTGTGTCCATCTCCAAAGGAATGGCCAAAATGTATTGTGTTGTATTTTCGTATTTGTACAATGCTAACAACATTAAAGTAAACGGACGCTATGCAATTCTAAAAGGAAGCAACGTGGGGCCTGGAGAGACAGCTCAGCCACTAAGAGCATTGGCTGCTCTTGCAGAGGACATGGGTTCAGTTCCCAGCACCCATATAGTGGCTAACTCTAATTCCAGGGGACCTGCTGCCTTCTTCGGGCCTCCATGGGCATTGCACACACATGTACACACACATATACACACACATGTACACACATGCAGGCAACACATTCATATACATGAAATAAAAAATAATAAATAAAAAAGAGAAAGTTGAATTTCACTAAAGAACTTCTGAGAAAAAGAAATGGATGTCAGTAACTGGCCCCTTTTAGCAGTAAGCCCAGTGCATGCAGTGTTAGATGGAATTCAGATCTTAACGTGGGTGCAGAGGAAGCCATCTGAATTTGTAACCCAAGAGTGATCTCGTTTCGGCTTGTAAGAACCTTAGGAACTCTGCTCCTCTTTTCTCCCTATCCTCCTTTCCTGTCTTAGTCTTAGGATTCTTCCGCTAGCGACTTCACACTTCTGTTAAGTTTCCAGTTACCTCAAGCCACTCAGTACTCAGTGGACACTGCTCTCAATTCTCTCTGCTTAGGACATCTTTCCCCCACATTGACTGACTGTGTTCTTTCCAGACACTGCTATAGCAGTGCTGACTCTTCTGAGTGTTTTCTTGTTATCTCAAGCTTTCCTTCCAAACTTCTCTTGAAAGTTGGGTCCCAACCTTTTTGTCTTTGCCTTTCCAGTCCTTTTTTTTTTTTTTTTTTTTTTTTTTTTTTTTTCGAGACAGGGTCTCCCTGTAGCCCCAGGTGTCCTGGAACTCACTCTGTAGACCAGGCTGGCCTTGAACTCACAAAGATCCGCATGCCTCTGCCTCCCAAGTGCTAGTCCTTAGCAACATGTGAGTCAGAAGAAGAGCTCATGAAGTGGAAGTCCCATGAGAGCACGGGTGCTAGCTAAATGTTTGCTCAAGCCCTTCCCTAGTAAGGGTTCATGTGGTCACAAAATTATATCTCAATGTGAAGCTGCTCTGTACTTTGTATACCTTGGAAAAGAGGGCTCAGAGGAAAAGTAGCATGGGTGGTGGGTGTGACGCCCTGAAGGAGATCGTGGTGACGGACCTGGACCCCTTAGGCTTTCCAGCAGCCACTCAGCACTATGGAGCCGAATGGACAGGAACCCAAGATTCTTCCTTCATGGCCAGTGCTCATCTTTTGCTCTACCTTCTGTGGCTTGAGAAAACAGCTGCTTCATGTCATCTCATTAAAATCTCTTCATGCTGGAAACAGGAAATGACTCTCCAGTTCTGAGGTAGTGAAACTGGGTCGGCCATGGCAGGTGGCTTGGACACATCCATGATAAGGGGCACTAGAGAGCAGACTGGCCTCAGGAAAGCAATATTAAATCTGAGCAGGGTCTGAGAAAGGGCTTTATAATTAAATCAAGTTAAAGCAGGTTTGGTTCCAACGGTCTGGTGGCCCTTCTAAGCATACTCGCACATCTGGATATTGGACTGAATCCCAAAAGAAATTTGTTCTTAAGGATCATCTAGGGACAGACTTTTGTAGGAAGAAAGAGGAGTGATGAATTGTCATGCGGATGATGCTGACCAGGTGTTCATCATTAGAAGGCTGAGGAAGATGCAGGCCATAAACAAGACAGGGCATCATGTGGATGGTTTTGCTTAATTATTCTCTACTCCAGGGCCAGCCCAAGGTCTGCCATGTGGCAGGGTTTACCAAGATTTGCTGACTGAATGGATGAGCTCTGGTGAACTCGCATGACTGGAAAAAGCCTCTCCGGTTGCCTCTCCTATATCTGGTTTGGAAGGGAGTTGGTGGCGAAACACAAAACTCTTGCAAAAGCTTTTGACATCATGGTGGCTAGATGGAAATGCCAGCTTCAGAGCACCAGCTGCATTCAAACCAGAAAAAGACCCAGCGGAGTTTTTAATGGTTAAGATCTGGGCCCTGGGTTGTGATGGCAGCTCTCCAGCAGTGCCCGGTTTAACCGCCTTCCACCCCTTTGAAATGCTCCCAAGGACACAAGAGGTGAAGATGCACTAGTGTGGAAGGAATGACTTCCACGAATAGTTTGAAGGTCTCTGGGAGGGATTTCTCTTACCACAGCATTGATGGGATGGGATTGAGAAATCAGCATCATTGGCCTAAAAAAATAAAACCACCTGCATAGAAGAATGCTGTGTGTCTATGCTTGGGAACGATTTTCTGGATAAGCAGCTCACTTCATTTTATTTCCTCTGTCCATCTATGCTTTCCTTTCTCCATCCTCTTAATAAACAGGTCAGGGGGCAGGTTTAGAAATGGAATTCTGGGGAAATGCTAAATTAATGTGGTGGTTTGAATGAGAATGTCTACCATGGGCTTCAAGTATTGGGACAGTTTGTCCCCAGTTGGTGGTGCTGTGTTGGGAGGCGTTAGGAGGTGTGGCCTTGTCAGAGGAAGTGTCACAGGGGCCAACTTTAAGAGTTCGTAAACCTTGGCAGGTTTCCAGTTCCTCTCTGCTTCCTGTGCTTCTTGAAGATGAGAGCACTCTGCTTTCTGCCACCATGCCTTCTCGCCATGATCGACGCTAATTTCTCTGGAACTGTAAGCTCAAATAAACTTTTCCTTTGGTCACGGGATTTTGCCACACCAACAGAAAAGTAACTAATCTAGTTACGTTTCAGTATTTGAAATTTTATGAAATTTCCTCTTCATTCGCATCCTTTCACATACTGCTGCAGATGCCAGCACTACTGTCTCCACCTAGTTGTGGAGCAGAGGGAGATGGCTTCACTCCTTGTTTTAACAAGACCTATTGTGGTTTATAGTTTGAGGGTACAGTTCATCGTAGCAGGGAAGGGGCAGAGCGAGAGGAGAGAGAGAGAGAGAGAGAGAGAGAGAGAGAGAGAGAGATGCTTGCTTTCTCCTTTTTGCCGTGTGTGTGTGTGTGTGTGTGTGTGTGTGTGTGTGTGTGTGAATGTGGTATATGTATATGTGTGGCAGGGTGGGTGCACCTGAAAGCACACACCTGTGCATGCACATAGACTCCAGAGAAGGGCATCGTGTTTCCTCTTCCATCAGTTTTCTACCTATCATTTTGAGACAGGGTCTCTCCTCGATCCTGGAGCACATGTTTTTCAGTTAGGATATAAGCTGGCAAGCCCCAGTAAAGCTCCCAGTAATGTCTCCACCTCCTCAGAGCTGGGGTTACAGATGTGTGGGGGATGCCCGTCTTGTTACATAGCTGTTGGGGTCTGAACTCTGGTCTTCATGCTTGCACAGCAAGCACTCTTAACTACAGACCCACATCTTCGGCTTCTTTTATCCCTTTATGCAGTCCAGGACTCCAGCCCATGGGATGGTGTCACCTGCATTTGGGGGTGGGTCTTCCACAGTCTCAAACTTCTCTGGAAACATTTTCATAGACATGCCCAGAGATGTGTTTCTGAGGTGATTTCAAATCCAATCAAGTTGGCATTGGTATGGGATCAACATTTTGATTCCTAAAAGGAGGAATGGAAGCTCTGCAAAGAAAGATCTGGGCCAAAGCAAGAGCAAAATGTAACAGGGCAAGCACCAGGTCCCGTAGCTCCACGTCCAGCTTCTGGGGCTCTTGGTGGCATCATCTGGGCTACCAACAGTCTTGGACAGTCTCACACCTCGGTTCTGCTGACTGTGGTATCTGTGGCCTCTCTCAGGCAGGCTCTGCGCTATGCTTGTGGCATTCTATGGTGGACATTGAGGTTTGTATTGCAACCTAGGCTTCACCTTACAGCTTCATGCACTCTTGAGTGCAGAGCTGGAAGTTTCTCTTTAGGGGTGCTAATCTCTTTAACAAGTACAGTACCTTTCTCTGTACACATTGCATCAACAGCTTTAAATGTACTCACTCTCTTTTCCTTCCTAAACTGCACATTTCCATTTATTTTTGCTCTCTCTCTCTCACTGAAGGTCTATGAGCAGTAAGTCACAACAGTTCCACAGCCTAGTTGTTGTCCTGTCTTGAAATTTCCTCTGCCAAACAATTCAAATTCCATTACCTTTGAGTACAGTCTCACTAAAGTTTTCAGGACATGGGAAAAAATGCAGGCGGATTTTATTTTCTGCCAGAATGTAATATAAGTAGCCTCCAATTCAGTCCTTGACAGGGTCCTGGTTCCCTTTTGAAACCTCATGAGCAGTCTTTACTGTTTCTGTTTCTAGTGGCCTTCTGGTCTTCTGCTTACATTATCCCAAGGGTTCTGTAGCCCACAGATCCCAACTCTTTCACAGCACTCCACACACCAGTTCCAAAGGCCTTTGAAGCACACGTTTAGGTCTCCACAGCCAGCCCCACTTCTCAGTACTGATGTTCTGGATTACTTGCTTTCCTCATTGCTGAAACAAAATACCCAACAAGAAGCAAGTTGAAGGGAAAGGGTTTATTTTGGTTCATGGTTTGACGGGATAGTCCATTATGGTGGGAAAGGTGAGAGAGTAACTGTGGCTTTGGATGGTGGCGGCGGCAGGGAGGTGGTCATGCTGTAGCTGTGGTCAGGAAGCAGATGAATGCTGGTGTTCAGCTTTCTTTCTAATGTTTCTCTTTTTACGTAAGTTGAGACCCCAGTCCCAGGGGTTGGTGCTATCCACATTCAGGGTGGGTCTTCCATTCTCCATCACCCTTCCCTGGAAATGCCCTCACAGACATGCTCTAGGCTTGTTTCCTAGCTTGTTTCAAGTCCAGTATGTTGACAATGAATATTAACCACCACAGTTTCCAGTTATGGTATAGTTCATGTTCTTATAGCACACTGGAATTAAAAACTAATTCCAAAATCTGTTTCCTCCCCACACTCCAACCTTACCTCTACCCACAAAGCCATACTTAGAGAGCACTTCTTTCTGAGGATTCTTAGGGGTGGGGATTTATGGTGTTTTAAAACCTCAAGAACTAGCCGAGCGTGGTGGTGCATGCCTTTAGTCCCAACACTTGGGAGGCTGAGGCAGTTGGATCTCTGTGAGTTCAAAGCCAGCCTGTCTACATAGCAAGGTCCAGGCCAGCTGGGACTAAAGGGAGACCCTGTCTCAAAAAGACAAAAACAAAAACAAAACCAAAACGCAAACAAAACCCCTCAAGAACTGTCACCTAAATAAGGTGACAGATATCTTTTAAAATGATTTCATGTAACAACTAGCATCTTTAATACTCAAACTACATTACATTAGCTTGCTTCTCAGCATGCAAAATGTCTAACAATTAAAATATTTTGACTGATGAGCAGTTTTAGAGTTGGTGAATGTGTACAAAATATTTAAAAGTGAACCAAACAGTATTATATCAATTAAAACAAAATTAAATTGGTTGAGTAATCATAGTGATAGTCCCATAATTGTACTGTTTAAGATAGTAATCTTTTAAAAACATTATTTTATGATGCAGTACAGGTGATGATACAGACTGGTTAATATGGCACAAATTCAAGAAATAATGGTAAACAGTTTTTGCAGCGCTATCAGTGTGTCCCTGCAACTGTGTCTGGCCCTGAGCAGACAGCCTTCCCCCCTAGCATTAACTAGCTGTGTGGCTTGCTGTGAAATACCTCTTCAGCTTTCTGCTTTTCATCAGTAAAATGCAGAGCTGAGCATTAACATCTCCTTCCCCCATCTCATTGCTCTCTGGGGCTACTTCCCTAGCTTAGCTGGCCAGTTACTGACTTACAATGTCTTCATCTGTAAATATGATGGTTTGGATGGGAAAACCTGTGGTGTTCTCCCACATCAAAGTGCTTATGAGCTCATTCCATAGAAAATATATAATAGGATTGAAATACACTGGTCTCAAGCTGTTACTGCTGAGGCTCAGTACTCTGAACTGCCACTGCTCTGATGCACAACCTGCAGGAGCATGTGGCTCAGCCAGGGGGCAGTCTGACTTTAGCAAGTGCTACATACCTAGTGATGCTCAGCCTTCAGGGGCGGTGCTTCTCTTATAGCCAACATGAGTGCATAAACTCACTCTCAGCTATATCAAAACCACGTGGGAAATAGTTTCTCTGGTGTTGGCTGGAGAAGTTGTGGGATTTCCTCTCCTGAGGGTTTCGTGGTTTTGCAGAAGTGGTGCCCACAAAGGCTTTGAAACTTAGAAGGAAGGTTGTCTTCTGAGGGTTTGAGAACAAGTCAAAACATTGTGGACACAGATAGGCAGATTCCACCTTTGAAAAGGAGACCGAGTCCAAGAGCAGAAGGCCACCACCACACCTAACAAATGTGCTAGGTGGAAGGAGGCGGACAAATCAAAGCACATGAGGGAGATGTGTTGCTGTGGCAGCACTGATGAGTATGACTCAGGAGGGAGGCAGCCCAAATCTGTAAAACTAAGCACTGGTATGCTGGCCACCCCAAAAAGCACAGCTCCTGTTTGCTTGAGCTCTTGTCCTCTGCCAGGAACAGTGTGGAGGGCTTTTTGCAATATTCTATTTAATATTCCAAATATTCTAAGCAATAGCTGATATCACTACTGCAATTCACAAACAAGAAAATTGAGAATTCAGGAAGACAGGTTGATGCTTAGGATTTACAATGATAACCCTGGAGTTTGAATCAGACTCTCATCTGCATGACCTTGAGGTTCCACTCCTGATGACGTGTACACTGCCGCACAGTCATGGCCACCTGTGCTCTGTTCTAAGGTGTCTTCAATTGGAAATGAAGCTACATAGCTTCATGAAAGGGAGGGAGTGCTATGGATAGAACTTCGTTCTTTTAAATTTATATAAGAAGCCCTAATTCTCAAGTGTCAAAGTATTGGGAGACAGGGCCTTTAGGAGGTGATTAGGTTTCACAATGAGGACTTGAGGGTGGGGCACCTATTATGGGATTAGTGCCTTTAGAATAAGAGGCACTAGAAGCATTTTGTTCCTGTTATGTGAGGACAGATAGGAAAGGCAGCTGTGTGTAATCAGGAAGAGAGCCCTCATCGGCTATCTGGAATTATTCAGTGCTTTAATCTTGGACTTCCCAGTGTGCAAAACTGTGAGAAATAAGTTTATACTGTGTAAGCCACTCAGTTTATGATATTTGTTAAGGTAGCCAGAGTAGATCAACCTGCTTAGCATTAAGGCCTTGGTGGCAAGGGACTATTTCTCTATATGGAAGAAGGATGACAGGGAATGTGTGGATTCCTCAGTGGCTGCCTTGTGGCCTACTAGGTACTCTGGAGGTTGTCCAGAAGGGAAATGGGTTCTCAAGTTCCCTTAGTGAACTCATGTTCACTGTCACTAGTTTAAGGGCAACTTATCTATCCATCTCATGGGCTTACATAGGTGAGAACTTCCCCCACTTATTGGCTCATTTGCCAAGAGAATAGAATCACTGGTGGAGACCTTCTGAGATGATCAGTTTGCTGTTTGCATCAGTGTCCTGACTGTTTTTTGTTAGGTTGTAAAAAGCAACAACAACAGAAAGGACTGCATCAAAGAACTGACTGAAACAGTGAACTTCTGCTCAAAACAGTCAACTTCCACATGGAGAATATTGAGAAAGACTGACAAAGAGATGAAAAGCATGTTTGGCAGAATGCATGAGCTCTGGTGGGGTGGGGGGATAGGGGGACACGGGTCTAGATTTGATAAAAAATATACACATAAATAAATAAATTAAAAAAATAAGCATGAACCCCAATAAAAGGCACATGAGACTTAGGTCACTCCAGGAACATGCTTTTACTGCCAGCACGAGCTGCCTGCAGACACGTGGTGGACCTGGACAGCATGGCAGGGGGCAGGGTCAGGACAGAGAGAGGGGGCAGAGAGGCAGAGAGAGAGAGAGACAGAGAGCTATGGTGGCTGGGGTCCACCCATTTATACCCATGGGGTGGAGCCTCAGGTACAGAGGAAGGGGTCAGAAGATTGACAGCTTCTGGAGGAAGTGGTCACCTGTGTGCCCCTTGGGTTTCTGGGAAGCCTGGACCTAACATTCCAGTCTTTTGCTTATGATAAGGAAATGGGGCGCTGAACTCTCTCTTCTGTATCTGCTTCAGAGCTGATGGAGGGTGAATTCTTGGGGGTACAGCTGTCAGGCTGGAGTGTTAGAGTCTGGTTTCCCATGTTGGCTGCTCTGGCCTGGGGTGGGTTGGCGCAGATCGATAGTGGCCAGGTTTTAGTGAGTTTTCTTGGAGACTGTAAACTGAAAAGCAGTGGTTGAGTTCTTATGGGTGCATTAGCAATTGGAGGGTCCCCCTGCTAGGGTCTGCAGAAGGAGAGAGGACTCGTACCCTGGTTTGAGAGAATTAGAAAAAGTTTAGTACACAGAGCGCTAGAATGAGGCCAGCTTTAATACACAGGGCTCCAGAGATGAGGAGCCATAACCATGAGAATTAAATGGTCATTATCTGATGATTTCTAACTTGTAAGTAGTCTACTCACCTATCTGAATATTTTCTAACATGACACATTAGATTCCTAACTTGGCACAATAGTTCCTCCACCTATGCTTCTGGTGGTATATAAGCTGATTTTACATTTTTTTTTCTTTAGTTACAGTTTCTTTTGGGGTGTTTAAACACCACAAGTTAGCTCGATAAATGAAGAATTTTGTTTTGTTGTAAGGTCAGTTGAGGTCCTGCATTAGGGGTCACTCAGGTTTTGGGAAGCCCTTGTGTCTTCTACTTTCCCATTGGTTTCATCTATGTGAGGACAAAGTCAGGCCTTGCTAGACCAGACCCCCTTTGAAGTTCATGAGGAGTTTTCTCCTCTATATGGACTTTCCTCCTTGACTGGATACTGGCAGGATGAAGTCCTTTTAAGTGAATCTCCAAGACTTCCTGGCCTGGGATGACTGGTTACTTGCTGCCACAGGACATATACAATGGTGCCAATGTAGGATCCTAGGACCCAAGTCAGCCTTAGAAGGTAGGGGCCAAAATATTGTACCTTCAAATTCCTCTTGCAAAATCAGATTGGAGCTTTTTTTTTTAATATTTTTTTTTTTTTTTTTAAATTTTTTTTTATTATTTTTTTTTCGGTATGTATAATCAAATGTCGTCTGCATGCAGGTTTGTGCACTACCGTGTCCGTGCAATGCCGCGGAGGTCAGAAGAGGGTCTCCGGATGATCCCCTGGAACTGGAGTTCGCCCCCCCCCCCCCCCGCCCCCCCCCCCCCCCCTCTCCTGAACTGGAGTTTTCAGACGGCTCTAGGGCCGCCATGTGGGTGCTGGGGATCGAACCCGGGTCCTCTGCAAGAGCGGGCGGCGCTCTTAACCGCTAGGCCATCTCTCGCAGCCACCAGATTGGAGCTTGAAGTGTGGTTGCTAAACTCCAAGAGGATTATTTGAATTAATTTGGTACGTTAATTACCATATAACTCCTAAGTAAAGTTGAACATTGACTTAAGCACTGTTAATAAATTCTTAATTGTGTGGCAAAAATATTCTGACAAATAACAAAAGCTCATGGTAGGATCCTGGTGGTAGTAGCTGAAGTACAGGCCAGGAAGGAATGCTGCTTACTGGCTTGTGGTACTGGCCCATTTTCATCCTATTGTATTATACAATATTGAAATATCTGGCCCAGAATGGCAATTGCCCACAATGGGCATAGGCCAGTCCAATGACGGCAATTATTGAGGTTTCTTACAGCTCAGTGTATCAAGTTGATAACTAAAGCTATGTAGTAAGTGCTACAATTTGTTCTTTAAGGTCCATGAAGGTCATTTAGGTACTCAAAGTACAATGAGTTAAACCATGCAAGGCAAAATTTTCTAACAACATAGGCCATGGAAACAAACCCAAGATATAAAGAGGTTAAAACCATTACCTTCTCAAATGAAGGCCATGTCACTTGTCCGCAGATTTTGAATTACAGCTGGTGAGAAGGAAAAGGAAAGGAGGGGGCATTGTCACATACCAACAGCAGACAGAAATACTTAGGGCTCACCCAAAATGGTTACATTCGGACTGTCAGTGTGGTCACCGGAAGTAAAGCCTAATGTTCTCTTAAAAATGATTAAAAGTATCCCAAGAGTTTCTTACCAGGCTTGGAAACAAAAGTCCCTAAATTCATTTGGAAAAACAAAAGACCCTGATAGCCAAAACAACCGGAGCGAAAAGAGCTACACAGTGGGGATCACCTCTATACCAGCTTTCAAGCTATACTACAGGGCTATAGTCATAAAAACAGCCTGTACTGGCACAAAACATACGAGGTTTGACCAATGGAACAAAACCAAAGATACCAATCTGAGCACATACATTTCAGCCACCTCATAGTTGACAAAAAAGGGGGCCAAGAGAACACAATGGAGAAAAGACAGCATCTCAGCAAGTGGTGTTGGCAAAACAGGGTCACCACTGGTATAGAGAATGAAATTAAACCCTTACCTCTCGCCCAGTACAAAAATCAACTCTAGATGGAATCAAAACCCTCAACGTGAAACCCGCAACTCTGAAGGCGATAGAAAAAAAAAAAAAAAAAAAAAAAAAAAAAAAAAAAAGGAAAAGGCTTCCTAAATCAACAGCAGCTGTGTAAGAATTAAGGTCGACAATTGACAAATGGGGACCTCATCAAACTTCCAAGCTTCTGTACATCAAAAGAAAACAATCAAGGAAGTGGAAGAGAAATCCCAAAGTAGGAAGGAAACCTTCACTGCAGAAACATCTGACAAAGCATTGATTTCCAGAATATATAAACTACTCAAAAAACAAAGAAGAAAGAAAACAAATGACCTACTCAAAAGATGGAGCAAAGAGCTGAACAGAGACTTTACAAGTGAGGAATTAGAGATGGCTGAGAAACATCTTAAGAAGTGTTCAACATCACTAATCATTAAGGAAATGCAAATCAAAACCACTTTAAGATATCATCTTACTCCAATAAGACTGGCTAAGATCAAGAAAACAAATGGTACCAAGTGCTAGAGAGGTTGTGGGGAAAGGGGAACACTCATCCACTGCTGGTGGGAATGTAAACTTATACAGCCACTATGGAAAGCAGTGTGGAGAACCCTTGGAAGACTTGGAATGAACTTGCCACCCGACCCAGCCATACCACTCCTGGGCATGTACCCTCAAGACTCATGCCACCACAGAGATACATGCACGGCCATGTTTATTTCAGTTCTCTTCACAAAAGCAAGGAGCTGTAACCAACCCAAATGCCCCTCAACTGATGAGTGGATAGAGAAAATGTGGTACATCTACACAATGGAGTTCTATGCAGCAGTAAAGAAAGATGACATCATGAGCTTTGCAGGAAAATGGTGGGAGCTAGAGGACATCATGCTGAGTGAAGTAACACAGTCCCAGAAAAACAAACGACGAATGGTATCACTCATCTGTGAATGCTAGTGCCAATTACCTAGTTGTATTTCTTGTGTATGGTCCCCTGAGCTTTTGTCCAAAGCAGTTGGGCATGATGCATATTGGAAACAACAACAACAACAACAACAACAACAACAGAAAGGAGTTCATCAAAGAACTGACTGAAACAGTGAACTTCTGCTCAAAACAGTCAACTTCCTCATGGAGAATATTGAGAAAGACTGAGAAAGAGATGAAAAGCATGTTTGGCAGAATGCATGAGCTCTGGCGGGGTGGGGGAATAGGGGGGAACATGGGTCTAGATTTGTTAAAAAAATATTAAATGTAACATGTGCAAAGTATAACAGATATATAAAACAATTTTAGTATGTATGGGTAACTCTATTTATATGTCTGTTTCACTTGAGTCTGTAACAAGGTATATAGTACCTGGTAGGTAGAACACAATTCCTTGCATATGCCATAATTACATTATAGAATTCTTAAAAGTGAACAGCATTTCATGCATACACTCATAAATAAGGTTCTAATAAATAAATTTGGTGATGACACTTTATAAAGGTTGTACTGATCAGAGGCACATGCATTGCAATCATACACAGACAGATCTTAATATGCTGTTTAACAATATCATACACAGGCACATATTTATCCACACATTCCTTCAAAAGATTTTATCTTAGTGATTGTACTGAACAGTCACATACATTGGAAAAAACACCTTTAGAAATATTATTTAAAAACATGGAGGTCTAATTAGTTGCACTGCCAAGGCTGAGATGACGTATTGCACCTTTGGTTCTAAAACTATGAACTTATTGAAATACTTTAACAAGTGATGGAAAACAGAGTTATATACAATAATTAAAGAACTGATACTATCAAAGGTACTTAGGCTGTTTCATTGGAGGGAAGGGGAAGCCATGTGCCACTGTCCAAGTACCAGAGTATGAATGAATCCAGGGATTTTTAAAATGGTCTCTGGTTAGAAGGACAGTGGCACAGCATAGGAGAAAAAGAAAAAAAGCCCAAACATCTGTTAATGAACCTGTAAGGGTCAATAATCAGGTCTTCAGATGTCTGGACAAGAGGAAAAAAATGGAAAAGAAATTTTTTTCTTGTAATACCTGTGAAAAAAATAATTTGGACAGATAAGGAATAAAACTTTCAGATAAGCAGTGTAGAAACCTAGGAACCTGGGTTCAAATCAGGCTTTTGAAAATGCCAAAAGTAAACTTAATTTTTGTTTTCTTGTTTGAGCACAACATAGAATAAAAGAAGTTCGAAGTGGCCACTTTGTTTTGACAAAAAACACACAGAACACGGACACATGACAGTTACAAAGACACATTGAAGAATGGTTATAACACAGAGACAGGTTAGACAGACACATGACCTAACTGTATCCATTAATTCTGGACAATGGGATCCCCCCCTTTTTTAAAAAATCTAAAGTTGTCCATTGTTGTCCAGGGCTGTGGAACAATCAATTGCAATTATCACATTTACAAAGAATCACTTAGTTTAAGACATCGCTTAGGTGTACACCTGCAAAGGATGGTGGACAGGGCAGGCAGGAAAATCTGGTGGCTTGTGCATATTACCTGATAATTTAATGAGAATAAATTTAGTTAGTGGAAAAAGAGGCCTGTATCCAGAAGCAGACACAAAAAGGATTTCTGAAAATGGGGTTTATAAAGAAAAAACAATGAAATGGAAAATGCCCAAATCTGAAATAATCCCTTAAAATTAGGCAAAAATCTTGTAAACAAAATATAAAAAACCCCCAAAACCAAAACAGTGTTTGTTAAAAAGCCAAATGATGTAAAAATCTCAAATAAAAGCCTGTAAGAATTAGCTATCCATACAAAAGTAAAAAATGAAAATTGATTGTATTTTGAAATGGATGAAAAACCAATAAAATCAAAACGTGGTTACTCTAAAACCCAAAAACCAAAATTGTGAAAGATCAGAATATGCCATTAAATAAATTGTAAGAGAATTAGAATGTAGAAATATAGAAATCGAGTATGGCATTAGATATTATAGGCTCTGATGTAAATTGGAGTTTCCTACCATGTGCAGACACAGCCTCAAGATGGTGGCTGAGGAGTGGGCATGGATTAGCACGTTTGCCATGGAAACAGTCCACACCATTTCTGTTTGAATGCGAGGGGGAGGGGGAAGCCATATGGTAGCAGGGCGTGGGATTGTGTGGGAGAGAGGGGAAGAACTGCATGGTGGGGGTTGGGGTTGCAGCCAGGAAGGCACAGTAAAAGAAAGAAAAAGAAAAAAATAGTCCCGAGCACGTGGGGTGGGGGTAGGGGAAGCAAAGCAAAAGAACAGGTTAGGAAAACTCAGCCTGAAAAAGTACTTCTGAGTGTTAAGGAAGCGTCCTTTCTTAAACTCAGAAAGTACTGAACAGGGACCTACATGCCTGTGGGCTCAGCCTCCCAAGTCCACAGGGGAGGTCACTTACAGAACGGAACCCTAGAGTCTGCAGTTTTGGCGTCCCGAGAACTGCAGAGAGGGTTCTTGGAGTGGCAGGCAATGGGAACCCAATGAGGTAGCCTGCAAGCCTCACTGGATTCAAAACAGTGGGCGGCAGCGGCTGAGAGGAGTGGAGAGAGGATAGGAAAAGTACAAGGGGCAGAAGTGTGGAGAGAGGGAGGGAGAGAGAAAGAGAGAGAGAGAGGAGGGGGAGAGCAGAGTGGTACCTCATCCTGAAATGTGGAAGCTGGTTGTCCATAGAAATACGTGGCTGGCAGGTCCAGGGGTTCCAAAAAATATGTTGGGAGGTCCTTTTCGGGATGAGAGCTGGCGAGCGCTCCAACAGATCAAAACACTGGTGAGCAAGCATCTCGAACCCCGACTGAGACCACGGCACTATAATGTTAGGTTATTTTAAAGCATGAACACCAATAAAAGGCACATGAGGCTTAGGTCACTCGAGGAACATGCTTTACTTCCATGTGGGACTTCCAGCATGAGCCACCTGCAGACATGTGGAACTGGACAGTATGGCATGGGGCAGGACAGAGGGGGTGCGGCAGAGAGGCAGAGAGAGCTATAGCGGCTGGGGTCCACCCATTTATACCGATGGGGCGGGGCCTCAGGTACAGAAGGGGTCAGAAGATTGACAGCTTCTGGAGGAAGTGGGCACCTGTGTGCCCCTTGGGATTCTGGGAAGCCTGGACCTAACACTTTTAAGAAGTAGAAGAACCTTGGGTATTCATCCTTAGTTTCAGAAGCGGAATTTCATGTGTGTCTGCCTACCTGGAGGTGGTTCCTGAGTCCGACTGCTTGCTTGCCTGCTAGCCGCTGAGTGCGGGGTGACCTCTCAGAAGCTTGTACTTACTATAGGGCCCAACAGATGTAGAGCAACTGTGTTTTCTGTGTTCACTGAAAGCACAAGCTATCCCAAAGGTTCTAACAATGCTTTCTTACTTCCTGGACCAGGCATTTTTGAAACCCTGTTGTTTCCTTGTGAAACCAATCTGAAGGTCCACCCCAGAGCCTCTCATCTGCAGACAGACAGCACAGGGAGAAGGAATTCTGTCTTCTGGCCCTGTCCAGCCAAGAGCTTTGTTTTGACTGTGTCCTGCCCTTCATCTTTGCCCCCATCTTCATCTCTGCCGTCTCCTTCATCTCATCAATGGCAGTTCTGATCAGTTTTTCACCCATGGCAATTTCCCAGTGGCTGAAGAGAGCTTTATCCAGTGACATCTGGGTCCCAGCTGCCTCCTTCTTCGGTTTCTCTGAAGAATGCCATTGTCATGAGTAAACAACAATTGATGCTTGTTTCTCCAGTCCACGGGACCAGGGTTACTGGTCAAGGGACACAGAGACGTTCTAAATGCCCTGGTTTGTAGCTGTGATTGGTTCCATTGCTTTATTGTCTCAGCATCTGCTGGGCATGGGGGCTGGGCATGGGATGAGACAGTAGGGGTTCTGGTCCCCCTGCCCAAGACCCAGCAAGGGCAAAATTCAACGGGAGGGAGCCGCAGTCCTGAGCCCTGCACTTCCTCACTGGAGAATCCGCTTCAGGCTTAGCCAAGGAACAGGACAGGAGAGTAATCTATGAGTCAGAACAAGTAGGGACCCCCGGAATCTGTTGGAGACGAGGGTGGGCAGATGAAAGTAGAGAGAGCTGATGGGGCAGGCTGGCTGGGTGGCCACTGTGGGTCAGATAGGCTGCACTTTCCTCTCCACACCAGAAGGAGGCAGCAGAGAGCAGCATATGTCTGTCCTTGAATCCCCAGAAACTACTGTGTTCATCCACTTCTTTATTTAATGATTTCGGTGTTTATTCACTTTTGTGGCCTAAATTTCCTCATCCAACTGGGAATAATAATCCCACCTCAGGAAGTCTTCTGAGATCTCCGATTTCTATCACTTTGCACCTTAGCTAGCAACAGGCTAAGGCTTGAACCATTCCCTAGACTATTGCCTTTTAACTGTTCTTTAAAGCCTTTCTAGAAGTGGGCTAGGAAACAGCAAAATCATGTAATAGTACAAGTGATGTGTAATTTTATTTGAAAGCTCTGAGAAAGCACTTAGCAAAAACAACCACAAAGCAAACTTCCTAGAACTGTAGCTAGATAATGAATAGTTTTCATCTACTTTACTCATGGTCATGCCATGTGTGAAGGCTCTCGGCACACAAATAGCTCCTGTTCTCACAGTGCTTCCCTTCACAGGGTCCTCGGCCTTGTCTGCTCATGTGAGCACCAGTACGAATTGTTCCATGTATTTGTGATAAGTGCTAATCAGGGTTAACTGTCCAGAGAATGTAAACAGGGCATTTGCTCTGACCCGTCCCTAGCTTACGCGTAACCTCCCCACCAGCTGCCCCCAGGCCTGTGAGGTGGGCAGCCTTGTACCCCCAGCGTACTCTGTTCACTCCCTAAGTTCACTCCCTCTTATCACCTTGTGGCCTTGCACACTGTCATTTTTGCCCTCCTGCTTGTTTAAGACTGTGTTCTTCCACGACTCAATAGTGTGTGCCCAAATCTTGGTTTCTACCTTTGAAACCTGGCTCAGTGTGGAGCAGAGTGTTGCATGTTACATTGAGGAAGGCCTTAAACCAGGTTGAATTCAACAGATGACTAGGAGAACTTCCAAGTTCTAGGGAGGATGAGGAATTTTGCAGGGTGATGTTTTTCCACTTAAAATGAAAATTGCTTGATTTATTAGAATTAAAAATGTTGGACATAATCTAGATGTCTGGAATAGGGTACTGTTTAGATAAACTAAGCCAAACATGTCATGGAATACTACGCGACCATTCGACTTGCTACAGAAAGAAACATACTTGCTGCCAAAGGAGTGTGTTCACAATTTATTGACAAGTAAAAATGTTATAAGGGCTGACAGGATGGCCCAGTGGGTAAAAGCACTTTGTGTGTAGCTGTGACTGGAACCCACAGTGGGAGAAGAGAACTGACTCCTGGAAGTTGTTCTCTGACCTCTACCATGGCATGCATGTACCACCTTCCCCCAACACACAAACTCAACGATAATAATAAAATGAAAGTTGCAAGGTGTGTGTGCCATATGACGCTTTCAAAGGCTGGCGTGTCACTGAATATAGTGGTGGGTGAATGAAGGTGAGTCTGCTTTTCTACTTTGGGTAATTTGGGGATATCCTTCCTACATATCTGGAGAAATGAGTCAGCAACCGAGCTAGGAGTAGAGGGATGGGAAGCTACAGAGGAGACCATGTAGTCCCTGTAATCTGCTTGTATGGGTTCAAGGAGGTTAATTTGCAGAGGATTCAGAGAAGAGCAATGCTCCAGATAGAGGACCTGGCTCCAGTGTGCTGATCCAGCCCCTAGGAATTTCTTCGCGGACTCACCCCAAGTCAGTGAGGGGATCCAAGCAGCTGGTCATGAATCAGTGGGAGGCATGGGAACTGGGAGGCTGCCAGGTGGGGCAGCATGGGGAAGGGTCCAGTAGGAAAAACAGGGAGGTGACAGAGTGAGTTGAAGCTGAGCAGTGACAGATGCAGAGGCTAGAAAAGCTGACATGGAGCAATCAGCCATGACCGCGCTGGGTAGGAGGTAAGGGGTTTCTGTTGTCTTCCTTTTGGCTCCTCTGCATTTTCTGATTTTCCGGAAAGAAACCTGTGTTGCTCTTATAATAAAAACAAAATGCAATAAAAGTTGTTTTTTAAAAATCAAATTACAGCACAAACATGTTGCCTGGGGACATGTTTAGGAGACTAACCATTTTCAGCTGAATGGCTGTCAAAGTATAAAATGTCATGGCAGATCGGGGATGGGTCCCTTTTCTTTCTCTTTGAGTGAACTCCCAGGCCAACCCTGGCCTGTGGCTTGGGTCCCGTATGGACTTGCATCATATCCTGTGTGGTGGCTACCGACTGCTCACCCCATCCTGCTAGTGTCACTGTCACCAGCTCCTTCGACGATGCTCAGCTTAATCCAGTGAACCTACTCATTTTGAGTCTGACCTGACCAGCATTGAGGGTGAAGGGTGTCAGGAGGTGGGTGTGTCCCGGGGCCATGGTCCTGATGCTTGCTGTGCAGTGAGCCCCAGCTCTGGAAGTCAGCCTTTTCCCATCATCCTCGCTGCTCCCCCTGCACTGCATGTTCTCCATTCTCCTCCTTTTTCTTTTGCATGGAGGCTGTGCTGAATCACAGCTGGTTTAGTCATGGTCCTGTCAGCTTGGGAAAATATCGTGGCCCTGCTGTCCCTGGGTTTCCTCCTGTAGCCTCTGACTAGGGTGTTCAGTCCTAAGTAAATGACCACACCGTCTGGTTGGTCATGCAATCACCTGTCTGGCCATGTGTCTCCTGTAGCTGGACCCTGACTACTGTCCTTGAACCACTGGGTTGACCCCATCCATACTGACATCTGCAGGGTTCTAATGAGACTCTGCCATAGTGGGTTCTACTAGAAAGCCCCCCCCCCCACCTTGGGCCTAGAAAGCCTTCTATTATCCATCCTCAGCTCGCTCCACCGTTTACTTATGTTGTACCATTTTCTTATTTTCTAACTCAAGCAACATTGGCCACTTTGTTTCTCAAACATACCAAGTACATTTCTTCCCTCAGGGCATTCATTTGTTGTTTCCCCCTGCAGGAGTCTCATCCTGTTCTTATTTCAGGAGGATTCTTCTCATCATTAAATCTTAGTTCAAAGCCACCTCTATGTACATGTCCCTCCTGACCACCCTCTCATCCCTCCCTGGATCAGGATGGTGATGATAGTGACTATTCTGGACTTTGTGGATACAGACTGTTCCACATTCTCCTTTGTGTACTTCACCACTCTCAAGGCACATTCTTAGATTGCAGCTCCTTGAAGATAGACCATGGGCAGGATTTGGATGCCAACATAAATTTTAATAACCCTCGCTCTGAATGGCTTACCATTTCTTATCTGCTTCATAGCAATTTGTTACCATCTGGAATTACCTTGTTCATTTATTAATAGGAAGGTGGGCTATGGTATGATTTCTGTGCTGGTACAGTGCTTGAAACATAGAGGACACTCAATAATTTTTGTTGGAGAAAGAAGTCAATGAATGAACAGATTTTGGAGGCAAGGAACTTGTGTCTGATCCATGCATGCTATTTAAGACCCATGTTAGCTTAGGCAAATCCTTTGTTGTTTTAAATCTCAGTGTGGTTATTGGTAAAAATGATGATTGAAAAAGGTTCTTTTTTTTAAATTTTTTTTTTTTAATTTTATTTATTTCCGTATGTGTATGAATGTATTGTTTGCATGCAAGTCTGTGCACCCGTGACGTGCAATGCCGCGGAGGTCAGAAGAGGGCGTCGGACTCCCCTGGAACTGGAGTTCTCCTGGAATTGGAGTTTCAGACGGCTCTCGGCCGCCATGTGGGTGCTGGGGATCGAACCCGGGTCCTCTGCAAGAGTGGTCGGCGCTCTTAACCGCTAGGCCATCGCTCCAGCCCTGAAAAGGTTCTTTTAAGGACTGCAAGTGTTCAGCCAGGAGGCCAACTGATAAGCAAATTGCTTAGCTCCTTGGCTGACTTCCCCAGCAGGGTAGACAGCATTTCCTACCTTCTCCATCATCTCGTCCCCAGTTTGTTCAGCCCCTGCTGCCTATTCCTCCTAGGGCCTGCCCTCTCCAAGTCCCCAGCATGCTCTGTTGGAGAATCCGTCCAAGTATGACAAACCTTCTGGAGCAGTGACAGTGTTTACAGCAGAGACTGCTGCACGCAGCTGGGATGGAGGCCATCTGTGTGACAGATGGAAGCTGATAGTGTAGTTTCTCAGGTACTGTTTCTTTTGTTAAATGGGAAAATGAGTTTAACTTAAAATTACAGAAAGTGAGCAAGATCATAATATGAAAGAGTTTCCTTATGTTCTTGTCAGAGGACAGCACTGGGAGTAGCCCAGGGATCTTTCTGAGTTTTGGGTCTGTTGGTCAGTCAAACTCCCAGGATCTCTATGAAACTGAAGAGGCCATTGCCACCAACAAATTTGAAAACCTCACCAGCAAACTTCTTGTTCTAGTTTCCTTCTGTTGCTGTGATAAATACTCTGACTAGAAGCAACTTAGGGGAGGGGAGAGTTTGTTTCATTTTACAGGTCACAGTCTGTCACAGAGGAAGGCCAAGGCAGGAACTCAAGCCAGAACTTGAAGCAGAAACTGTGGAGGCACACTGCTTGGGGGCCTGCTCACAGGCTCATGCTGAGCTGGTTTCCTTCTACAGCCTAGCACCTGACCTGCCCAGGGTTGGTGCCTCCCACAGTGGGCTGGAACATCCTGCATGAATTCACAGCTGAGAGGATCCCCTAAAGGCATGCCCACAGACCAACTTGATAAAGACAATTACTCAAGTGAGACTTCCTTTTCTTAGGCAGTGTCAAGTTGACAAACATGACCAGGACACTCTCTGATTAGGAGAGCACATGGTGCACACTACTGATTACATTTTTTTTTTTTTTTTTTTTTTTTTTGACAGGGTCTCCCTCTAGCCCCAGCTGACCTGGAACTCACTCTGTAGACCAGGCTGGCCTTGAACTCACAAAGATCCACCTGCCTCTGCCTCCCGAGTGCTAGGATTAAAGGCGTGCACCACCACGCCTGGCTTCACTACTGATTACTTTTAACGTGGCTGGCCAGACAGGTCCCATTCGGATTAAAACATACATTGGAACTCTCAGACCTTTAGGTTTCTCTGGATGTCATTTTGAGTGTTTGCTGTATGGTTCTAACCAAATTCCAAAAACTGGTCTGTGCAATGCAAGTGAGGACTCACAAGCATTTCTTGGAATGGGGGAAGCCCCCACAAACCATCTTGGTGCCTGGGCCTATCAGCAGCTGCAGGTCAGTTTGGCTTCATGGATCCAACTTTCTCCTTGCCTTCCCAGTGGGGGCCGAGCTAGCTGGCAGTACTGACACAGTCAGGATGGGGTTGGGGCTATAGTGCAAGGTTTGCTCCCATTGGCTCTAACCCTCTCTAAAACCTGTGTCAGCCATAGCTCCAGCATGATCCTTGTCATTTGGCTTTTAGGGAAATCATGAAAAGGAGTTCTTTTATGCCTAACTTAAATTTTGTTCCTATGTCTTTCCCCCTCCTACCTGTAGACCCGAGTATTCAGGTGCCAGCAACACCTTTCCTTGTACCCCTTGTGCTGACATGAGTGTCTCAGCTTGAATTTATCAAGAATGTCTTAATTGACTGCTAGTTTTGAGAAATATTATTGGCCAATATAGAATTCTATGTTTGGTAGATTTTTTTCTTCTTCTTCACACAGGAAAATGTTGTTCCATCATCTTCCTGACTTCATTGTCTCCCATAAGAAATCATGGGTATTTCCTAGCATCATTTCCCCAGGAGATGCCCTACATGATAGTTTCACCTAGGAGTTTTCAAAGCATTAAATTTTTTTAATTTATTATGTTTATTTTATATGTATGAGTGTATTGTCTGCATTTTGTGTCACACAATGCCTATAGAGGTCAGAAGAGGGCATCAGATCCCCTGGAACTGGAGTTATAGATACTTTTAGCCACGAAGTGGGTGCTGGAAACAGAACCGGGTCCCCTGCAAGAGCAGCCAGTGCTCTTGACCGCTGAGCCATCTCTCCATTACTTGAAAGCTTTTTGTTTTTAGACAGGACCTTGTTATGTTGCCAAGGGTGATATGGAAATAGTTCAGTTATTATTTTTCAAAATGCTTTTCTTTCTCACTTTCATTTTTTTCTCCTGAAATTCCTGGAATGTGCAGCATGACTATTCGATGTGGTTCTGATGATTCCTGTACTTTTGCTCATTCTTCTCTAACCTTTTTCCTTTCTTTCCTTCAGACTAGCTGGTTTCTATTGCTTTATCTTTAAGATCATTGTAGTCCTACCCACCAATCTCTTAAGTCTATCATTGAATTTAATTTTTAGTCTTTTTTGGTCCTACTTTCCAGACCTAGTATTTTTATTTTTATTTATTTATTTTTCTTATTTGATTGTGAATTTATTATTTTTTTTCAGGGATTAAAGCCTTTTATTCTTACAGATTTTTTCCTTACCCCAACAATTTTTTAAATGGATTCAGGTTAGTTTTTTAAAATTAATTAATTTATATATATTTTAATCAAATCTAGACACGTGTCCCCCCATCTCCCCCCGACCAGAGCTCATGCATTCTGCCAAACATGCTTTTCATATCTTTCTCAGTCTTTCTCAATATTCTCCATGTGGAAGTTGACAGTTTTGAGCAGAAATTCACTGTTTCAGTCAGTTCTTTGATGCAGTCCTTTCTGTTGTTGTTGTTGTTTCCAATATGCATCACTCCCAACTGCTTTGGACAAAAGCTCAAGGGGCCGTGCACAAGAAATACTTACAACTAGGTAATTGGCGCTAGCATCCACAGATGAGGGATACCATTCATCGTTTGTTTTTCTGGGACTGTGTTGCTTCACTCAGTATGATGTCCTCTAGCTCCTGCCATTTTCCCGCAAAGCTCATGATGTCGTCTTTACTGCTGCATAGAACTCCATTGTGTAGATGTACCACATTTTCTCTATCCACTCATCAGTTGAGGGGCATTTGGGTTGGTTCCAGCTCTTTGCTATTGTGAAGAGAGCTGAAATAAACATGGCCGTGCATGTATCTCTGTGGTGGGGTGAGTCTTGAGAGTACATACCTAGGAGTGGTATGGCTAGGTCTGGTGGCAGGTTCATTCCAAGTCTTCCAAGGGTTCTCCACACTACTTTCCATAGTGGCTGTATGAGTTTACATTCCCACCAGCAGTGGATGAGTGTTCCCCTTTCCCCACAACCTCTCCAGCACTTGGTATCATTTGTTTTCTTGATCCTAGCCAGTCTTATTGGAGTAAGATGATATCTTAAAGTGGTTTTGATTTGCATTTCCTTAATGATTAGTGATGNCACAACACACAAAACACACACACACAAGGACACCAACGCACACAAAAGTAGTAAGGAGGAGATAATAGCAGTTGAAACCATTAAACGAATAGTCCTGGAGCTCTCCCTGAGAGCCCAGCTGAAGCAAGTGCAGGTAGGAGCTGGGCACTACACCCACACAGAATGTTGGATAATTCTAACACTGAGTTCTTGAATAATCATTTCATTGGTCAGTTGGATAATTCAATCATTGTGTTGTGGGGGCGGAGTTATCCTCCCACCTGGTATAAAAGGTAGGTTGTGTGAGTCTTGAGATCGGGGATTTCCCTGGACCACCTGAAACACAGAGTTCTGGGGTGCGGGCTAAGTCACTAATATTTACCCCACACACACCAACTGGATTACGAAAGCATCTGAAGAGGCAAAGCAAAGCAAGCCTTCAACACAGTGAAGAGCATTTAGGACTCACCTTGAAATACAGGCAAGGAGAAGCCCATATGCCAGGACCACAAAAAGAGAAACAACATGGAAAGGGGCAGGATAATCCCGCAACAAGCTCTACCAAACATAATGGAAGATTCCTACAGTGATCCCCCTGGGGGTGTCCCAGGACACAGATAGCAGAAACATAATTGGGAACATACTTAGAGAACGAAAAGATTATGAAGAGTAAATCAAAGAACTAAAAAAAGAAAAAGAACTCAAGAAGGACCAGAGAGAGAGAATGACAAAACTCCCAGTAGTGGGAAACACTGAAAAGATCCCATCGGAAAAGATAAGGAATCCAACCACGAAGCAAAGAGCTACAGAAAAAGAGATTGAGACACTCCAAAAAAGAAGTAGAAATACGAAAAAGAAATCAGAAGAGGAATGAAAAAGGAAAATCAAACACTCATCAGACAAAAGGAAAGGAATGGAAAAAGCCTCAGAACAGAATGGAGGAAGCAGAACAAAGAATGCGACCTGGAAGATAACACAGCGCAACTAAAAAACTCAACCTCAAGTAAATATTATGGAAAATTTAAAAATACAACAAAAGTGGAACAACAGGAACTGGGGGACACTGTGAAAAGATCAACCTCCTGCATCATAGGAAAGAGGAAGGAGAAAATCCCAAGAGAATGGTATTGAATAACAGATCCTCAACAGAAATATAAGATAAAAACGATCCCCAAACTAAAAAGAACAAACCAAGACAAATACAAGAAGCAAATAAAACACAAAATACACAAGACCAGAAAAAAACTCTCCACGCCACATCAGACTAATGCTGGACACCCAAAACAAAGACGAAATTTCTTAAAGCCACAAGGTGAGAAAACAACAATAGACCTATAGGGGAACATATCAGGAGATTGCAGCAACTGACTTCTTCAATGCAAACCTATGAAGCTAATGAAACCCCTGAGCGAATCGTTCCCACGTGTTTAAAGTGACATAGGATGCTAACCCATGTAATAAAAGCCCAGAAAATATGTCTATTATAATTGAGGGAGAAATATCTTCCATTACATAAACAACTTTAAAGAATACAATTCCAGAAAACCAACCCTTCCAAAAATACTTTGAAGACATTCAAAGGACATAATAAATTAGCAACAATACCCAGAGTCCCTATAAAAGGAGAAATTAATAAAACCATAATTGCAGAAGTATAAAACCTAAACCCAAAGCGCAAATGGATAATAATCCAAATGAAAGGCAACACAAACTTATCAGTCATGAGACTGTAAATATTAATTACCTAAATTCCCCAATCAAAAGACAATACTGTTATACCTTGGATTAGGAAAGAAATCCATCCATATGCCTGTTCTAACAAGAAACACATCTTAACTTAAATGGCAGGCACCACCTTAAAGTTAAATGAGGTAAAAAAATAGTCCCTATACAAATGTAACCAAAAATGTAAGCTGGTGTTGCTATTTTAATATCAGACAAATTAGCTTTCAACGTAAAAAAAAAGAAATCAAAGAAGAGACAAAGAGGGCCTTACATTCATTATCAAGGAACAATTTACCAAGAAGATTTCCACATTAAATTAATATAATATTTCCCCAAGCTCAGTTGCATCCAAACTATATAAAGACAATTCCCCCACCCTCCAGGACCACAATGCACAGACTCCCCTTATACACTCCGTAGTAGGGGGACTTCATACCCCAGCTAGTCCTTTGTGTAATGTTCCACAAGGGACAAAAGAATAAAAGAGAGACACCTTATCTAACAATATGAGACCCAAATTGACCTCATATACCTCTACCGAATATTCCACCCTAAGACCTGATAATACACTTTCTACTCAGCAACCCCACGGAACATTCTCCACAATCGACCACATCCTGGGACGCAAACAAACCCGCTCCGACAAATACAAAAAGGATTGAAATAATTTCCATGCATTCTATCAGAAAACAATGCAATAAAATCTCAATATTAACATCAGGACAAGCCCTCCTGCCTCAAGAACACATTGAACTAAACAACATACTCTTGAATAATTAATGGGTCAGAGGAAAGAGGTAAAGAAAGAATAAAAGGCATTCCTGGAACTGATACAGTGCATTACGACACGCAACAAAACATATGTGATGCCTTAAAATCAGTCCTAAGGGAGGATAGTTTAACCCTAGGTTGCCTACATGAGAAAAACAGAAAGCAGCAAGTGAATGATCTAACACTACAGCTAAAAGCACTTGAGAACAAAAACAGATGAACCCTAAAACTCAACAGACAGGAGGAATAAGACAAAATCAGAACAGAAATCCAAATGAAATAAACAAAGAAAACAATACAAAACAAAATTCAATGGAATCCAAAAGTTGGTTCTTGAATACAACTACGAGACGAACAACTGGCTAACGTGTAGCCAGCTTACACCAAAGAGAAAGAAGAACACTCCAAATCAATACAATCATGTGTGAAATGGAAATATCACAACAGACAAGAAAAGATCCAGAAAACTCATCTGAAATACTTCCAAATTATCACGTATTCTAATCAATTTGAAACACCTAGCGAGAAATGATGATATATCTGAGATCCTGGATCACCAATGCTCACCAAGATGAGATTGACAGCTTAAACTAACCCATAATACCATGAGAAACTGAAGAGTAATAAGAAACCTCCAACTAAAAAAAAGCCCAGCCCAACGGTTTCACAGCAGAATCCTATAAAACGATTTCAAAAAGACCTACAATCATTATTACTGAAACCCCGTTTGAAGAGATACAACTCAGAAAAAAGTAATTCTCCCAACACTTCTTCATGAAGCAGCAATATCAACATTTAAACCAAAACAGCAAAGATACACTAAAGAGGAGAATTATAGAACACCTCTACCTAAAAACACAGATGCCAAAATTCAACAGGAACCGGCAATCGCATACAGACGGACCCACATCAAAAAATACCATCATGACCAATGATTCATACCAGAGAGATGCAGGGATGTGTCAACATATGAAAAGTCAATTAAACACATCAAACACATAAATGAATGAAAGAACAAAAACACACACATCATCTGAATGATGCGGAGAAAAGCTCTTTGAAACAAATCCAGCATCCCCTCATGCTAAAAGTCCTAGAAGGAATAGATGCGGAGGGTACATTCCCTCATGTAATCAAAGCCATTTCAGGAACCCACAGCAAATCAATCCTAAATGGAAAATGAAAGAAACTTCCGTTTAAATTAGAACTGGCAAGGCTGCCCCTGTAACCAACCCCTCTTCAATATAGTGCTTGAAAACACTTGCTAGAGCAATAAGGCAAGAAAAGAAATATAACGGAGTACTAATTGGAAAAGGAAGTCAACGCTATCCATATTTTATGATGATAACGATTGTTTACTAAGGATGCTAAGAACTGCACCAAAAACTCTAGAATGATAAGAGCTTCAGTAAAGTGGCAGGTACAAAAACAACATAAGAAAAATCAGGCCTTTCTTCATTACACCAACAACAATCAACTGAAGAAGGAATCAAGGAGCACCTTCGCCACTCACAATACGCTCAAAAACAAAAAATACCTAGGAAAAACCTATCCAAAGACAACAAGATCTCTAAGCTACAAACAAAGATTTTTAAACCTTTAAAGAAAAAGATATCGACAAGACATCAGAAATGACAAACCTCACCATGCTCATGGATTGGGAAATGGAAAACAAACATTGTGAAAAAATGTCCATTCTATCCAACTCTGTATAAAAAGGATTTAATGCAATCCCAAAACAAATTCCCCAATTTTTCTTCACAGGTTGGGGGAAAAAGTCCTTAATAATTTCATTTGGAGAACAAAAAGACCCCTGAATAGCCAAAAACCCTGAGCGACAAAAGGCTACACATGGGTGATCTCTATACCAGAACTTCAAACTACACTAAAGGGCTATAGTCATAAAAACATGGTAAAACGTGGCACAAAAACATTCTTGTTGACCAATGGAACAAACCGAGATCCAAATCGAGCACATACAATTTCAGCCATCTCATATATTGACAGGGGCCAAGAACCACAATGAGAAGACAAGCATCGTCAAGTGTGTTGGAAAACGTGGATCCACCATTTGAGAAGAATGAAATTAAACCCTACAGTCTTGCCCGTACAAAGTCAACTCCAGATGTATCAAAGACCTCAACTTGAAACCCCAAACTTGAAGGACGAAGAAATAAAAGTTAGCGCAGAACTACAAGACTATAGGCAGTATGAAAAAGACTTCCTAAATCAGACAGCAGCTTCAAGAATTAAGTCGACAATTGGATAAATGGACCTCACGTTAAACTAAAATGCTCTGTAACATCAAAAAGAACAATCAAGGAAGTGACAGAAAATCCACAGATGTGAGGGACGACTTTCAACAGCAAAACATCTGAAAGCAACTTGATTTCCAGAATATATAAACTACATCAAAACAAAGAAAAAGAACAAATGACCCAGCTCAATAATGAGCAAAGAACTGAAACAGAGATTACAAAGTGAGTGAATTAGAGATGGTGAAGAAACACCTAAGAAGTGGTTTCAAAGTTTGGGGAAGTTTTCATCTATTATTCTGTTGAGGATCTGATCAATACCATTCTCTTGGGATTCTTCTCCTTCCTCTATTCCTATGATGCAGAGGTTTGATCTTTTCATAGTGTCCCACAGTTCCTGGTTGTTCCACTTTTGTGTATTTTTAAATTTTTCATAATCTTTCCTTGAGGTTTCTAGTTGTTCTGTGTTATCTTCCAGGTCTGATATTCTTTGTTCTGCTTCCTCCATTCTGCTTCTGAGGCTTTTTCCATTCCTTTCCTCTTGTATGGATGAGTGTTTGATTTCCTTTTTCATTTCCTCTTCTGATTTCTTTAGTATTTCTACTTCTTTTTTGGAGTGTCTCAATCTCTTCCTGTAGCTCTTTGCTTCGCTGGTTGGCTTCCTTATCTTTTTCAGCATGGGATCTTTTCAGTGTTTCCACTTCTGGAGTTTGTCATTCTCTCTCTCTAGGTCCTTCTTGAGTTCTTCATTCTCTTTTCTTAGTTCTTTGATTTACTCTTTATAATCTTGTAGTTCTTTAAGTATGTTCCCAATTATGTTTCTGATATCTGTGTCCTGGGCCACCCCCAGGGGGATCCCACTGTAGGAATCTTCCATAGGGTTGGTAGAGCTTGGTGCGGGATTATCCTGCCCCTTTCCCATGTTGTCTCTTCTTTGTGTTCCTGGCATATGGGCTTCTCCTTGCCTGTATTTCAATGTGAGTCCTAAATGCCTCTTCACTGTGTTGAAGGCTTGCTTTGCTTGCCTCCTTCAGATGCCTTCGTAATCCAGTTGGTGTGTGTGGGGGTGCTCTTTAGCCCATGCCCTGGTATCTGTGCTTCAGCTGGTCTCAGGAGATCTCAGACCTCAAGACTCACACAATCCTACCTTTTATACCAGCTGGGAGGATAACTCCGCCCCCACAGCCACAAAAGCCATTAAGCCAAAGACAACTGGATTAACGGATTAACTAGATTAAGTCAATCAACAATCAGCCTTGCTGAAGCACCCAGCTCCTACCTACCTACCTGCACTTGCTTCAGCTGGTCTCGGGAGAGCTCCAGACCTAGTATGTTTAATGGTTTCAACTCTGCTATTATCTCCTACTTACTAATTTTGTGTGTGTGTGTGTGTGTGTGTGTGTGTGTGCGCGTGCGTGTTTTCAATCACTCTCTTCACCTTATTTTTTTGAGACGGAGTCTCTTACTGAACCCGGAGCTCAGCAACTGGCTTACAGCAGCCCTAGGAATCTCTCCCTAACTCCTGAGAATGCTGGGGTACAGGTGTATTCAGCCAGGCCTGACTTTTTACAGGATGGTGGGCATCCAAACTCAGGTTCTTAAGCCTGGGCAGCAAGTACTTTACTGATGGAGACATCTTCCAAGCTCCCTTTATTATATATTATTTTAAGGAATTGTCTGCTAAAGCCAGTACCTTGAATATCTTGGGATTTGTCTCTTGATTATGGAGCATATTTTCTATTCTTTGCATATATGATATTTTTATTTTATACTTGATATTGCTGATATGTGTAGGGATATTGGATTCTGTTATCTTCATTTTAAATGTTAATTTTCATTTTATACTAGCAAGAAGTAAGGAGAATGGTTACTAGTTTATAACCTTGATGTTTATAGGCTTGTTTTCAGGATCTGTGGAGTGCCCAGTGTCTTTTCTGTGTCCCACTAACTTGATAAGTTCATTTCAATTGTGTTCCATGTGGATCTTATAAAGATTTTGTTAGGAATTATCTAAAGCTGTGCTCTACAATATGGTAGCCATATGTAGCTTTAAAATTAAAATTAAAATTTATATTGTATAAAATGAGATAAATTAATGATCATTTCCTTAGTTACATTATCCATAATTCACATGCTTAGCAGCCACATGTTTCTAATGTTTATCACTTTGGACAGTGTAGATAATCTTAATATGACCATAGAAAGTTATATTTGGTGGCACTTATCAAGAATGTATCTTATACTGGCTATGATGCTGTGTTCTTATAATTCCAGGACTTGGCAGGCAGAAGTAGGATTGCTGCAAATCTGAGCCTGAATTGGTCTACATAGCAAGTTCCAGGCCAGTATTGGCTCTACAGTGAGGCCTTGTTTTATCATCTCTACTCCTGAATTTTAGTACTTAGGAGGTAGGGGCAAGCAGATCAGGAATTCAAGGACAGACTGAGCTACATACAAATCAAATTTAAGGCCAGTCTGGGCTACATGACATCCCATCTCAAAACCCAAATCAAACTAAACCAAACCAAACCAAAACAAAATAAAAGTTTGTCTCACTCCAGTGTGGAATTACTCTTTTTTTAATTTTTATTTTTTTTTTATGTGTATGAATGTACTGTCTCCATGTAGGTTGGTGCACTCGTGTCTTGCAATGCTGTGGAGGTCAGAAGAGGGTGTCAGATCTCCCCTGAAACTAGAGTTAAAGACAGTTGTCAACTGCCATGTGGGTGCTGGAGATCAAACCTGGGTCTTCTGCAAGAGCAGTCGGTGCTCTTAACTGGTAGGCCATCTCTCCAGCCCCATAAAATTTATTTATTTATTTATTTATTTATTTATTTATTTATTTATTTATTGTGTCTGAATGTACTGTCTGCATGTAGGTTGGGGCACCCGTGTCATGTAATGCTGCAGAGGTCAGAAGAGGTGTCGGATTCCCCTGGAACTGAGTCAAAGAAGGTTCTTAGCCACCATGTAGGTGCTGGGAATCGAACTCAGGTCCTCTGCAAGAGCAGTCAGTGCTCTCAACCGCTGAGCCATCTCTCCAGCCCAGAATTACTCTTAAGTTGTCACAATTTTGGTATCTCAACTGAGAATAACATATGAATAAAAACTCTCCATTATGCCTGGCCTGTTGTTCTGCTGACATCTAGCATTGCTTGACTTCTAGTTATTTCTAAACTATTGTCTTTTTATAGCTGATTGTTATCTCTAGTTATAGCTGTTTCATGGCAAGCTCATGTGTGCCCACTTTAAGCATGTATAACAAATTTCATTGCTAAGGACCATATGGGCACCACTACACAGGCTTCTGTGAATCTTTGGATATAGCTCATTTTCCCTTGAGGACAGACTATAAGATTTCAGCTCTTTCACCTTCCTCCCTTGTGGGGCTGCTGATCTGTGATTGGACAGGCTAAAGAGGGCCCATGTGCAGAGCTGATGGTCTCATGGCCAAACATGCCGTTGCGGAGCTGCTGGCTCCCATGACCAAATGAGCTGAAGAGTCAGCTGTGGGGTTGATGGCCTCACAATTAAGCTTTCTAGAACCTTCTTTTTAAAATTTTTTATTTTATTTTAATTTTATTTATTTCTGTATGTGTATGAATGTACTGTCTGCATGCAAATTTGTGCACCCGTGTCGTGTAATGCCGCGGAGGTCAGAAGAGGGTGTCAGATTCCCTCGGAACTGGAGTTCTCCTGGAATTGGAGTTTCAGACGGTTCTCGGCCACCATGTGGGTGCTGGGGATCGAACCTGGGTCCTCTGTAAGAGCGGTCAGTGCTCTTAACCGCTAGGCCATCTCTCCAGCCCACAATTAAGCTTTCTAAAAAGAGCACATGCACAGTAACAGCTGGGGGATCATGTCAGGTGATGCAAATCCATGAAATCCACTTATTCCCTCATAGCCGGTAGCTTAAATAGGTCTGATACCCTCTTCTGTGGACAGTAGGGCCTACTGCCCACAGAAGAGGGCATCAGATTGTGAGACATCGCCTCTCAGTGGCCAGTCCTAGACCTCCATACCATTATATGTTATCCCAGCTCATGAGTGGATTCAGAAAAGGGGAGTGCTGACAATCTAGATGACTCATGATTTCTGAGCACATGCTAGCAGAAAACAGGGTGTGCCCTATATCTTTTGCTCCACTTACTGAGCTAAGCAGATTGGTAGCCTGCATATGCTCAAGAAATGTCCAGGATTGCTGTCCTACATCTCCCTCTTTTGTTTTTGCCTCCACAAGCTCAGAGAGTGTGATAGTAGTGGTGGTCAGTCTGCCTTTTTCTGGCCCAAATGGCTATGACTATTTTGCAAAAGCAATAAGCAATGTCCATATGAACCCAATTAGCAAGCATCTGTGTCCAATTCTTGTACAAGTCATCATAGAATGAAAGAATCAGGTTGTATCCCACGTTGCCCAAGTCTAGTTGGAGAGGTTTGCATTCACAAACATGCTTATCAAATAAAAGTTCAGTCAGTTTTTGCTGCAGGTCATTTTCCAGCAAGGGTGTGGCTGAAGTTTGTAGGGTGTTTGCAATCGATACTCCTGAGACAACTGCTCCTGTAGCCAAGGATGATGGCCTCTGTGATTCTTTTTTGATGATTAAGGGTGATCACATGCTGCAGCCTAGTCAGCTCTTCCAAAAGTGTGGTAAGATTCACTGACAACCATGCAATTGCTATAGTCCTAAGGATATAAATAAAGTTAGTATCATTGTGGGGTGTTACATAATTAGAAATACCACCATGGTAATTTCCTTGTTGCACCAGTTCAGGTGAACAGTTAGTTAGGAGGAACACAAAAGGAGCAGATAAGCAAGCCTGGTAGGGAGCAATTATCATAATAATTGACTCCTCTCACAGCAGGGAGGAGGGGCAAACCGTCTCCCATACCAGTTCCTCTAAATTATCGAGTAATATTTACTTGGAGCTAAGTAAAACCTCACTGGCTCCCATTAGGACAGATTGATTGTAAGGTGCTGTTTCAATTTGTAAGGTAGGGCCCATGGTTGGATTAAGGGCAGAATCATTGCCAAAAATCAGAGGCAGGGCACTACCCCAAGAGGATGCCACCAGAAGCTGTGGGTTGGACACTTATGCCGACGTTACCTATGTTACCTTGTCTGCTGCTTTATTGGTCATTAGGGAAGCGCACCAGAGGGCCACCAATAGTGGACCCGTAGCTGGTATTGTGCCAAAAGGCCTCAGGCTCTATGCCTATGACCTTGAGGTCCCCCACATGTCAACCTGTGTGTTGGCCTCCAGCAGAGTGGCAATCTCCTGAGTTTCTTCCACTATTCTGGGAATGCTCATATGGATCAGCTTTTCTGCCTGCCCATCTATTGCAGTCTGAAGATGTATGCTTCTTGCTGGAACCCAGATGGGATGGGGCTCCACCTGTGGGAAGACACAAGCAAACCTTCTTCCCATGTTAGCAGGGGAGTCTGGTCCTTTCCATTGTCCAGACATTGGTTCTTGCCATAGTATCAATGGCACCTCCTCCTCCTAAGAGATATGAAGCCATGGGCACAGCCAATTGATAGACCACAAAGCCTTTTGGACCTGGTTAAGGTGCAACATCTGGGGAGTTTAATTATTGGCGTCTGAGGCCAAATCAACCTAGTCTCTAGAGCTGACCCCAGAAACTCGTAGGGAAGGGTGAATTGAATTTTCTTCTGGGAGAACTTTAAATGGGCAGCTTTAAGGGCCACTTATGGGAGTAGAGAGTCCAGGACAGCCCTGTCAGAGTGAGCTAGGAGAACATCACCCAAGTAGTGGATGATGTCTAACCCTGGGATTTTAGAAAACCTCCTCAGACCATGACCAAAAAAACCCTGACAACTGGGTGTGGTGGTGTGCGCCTTTAATCCTAGCACTTGGGAGGCAGAGGCAGGTGGATTTCTGTGAGTTCAAGGCCAGCCTGGTCTACAGAGTGAGTTCCAGGACAGCCAGAGCTACAGGAAGACCCTGTCTCAAAAAGACCAAAAAACAAAACAAAACAAAACAACCCCCCCCAAAAAAAAACCCCTGACAGATTGTGGGGCTATTTTTCATGCACTGTGGCAGGATTTTCCATTGATATCTCTATGTGGGGGCAGGACTGGTTCCTATGAGGGACAGTAAATGCAAAGTGAAGTCTGTTCTCAGGGTGTAAAGGAAATGAAAATAAATAATCTTTAATATCAAGAATAGCAATGTGTTTGCCTGCTGGTATAGCTGAGAGCCAATGGAGTCCAGGTTGGGTTTTTCCCATTTTTTTTTTCATTGTAGTGTTAATGGCCCTGAGGTTGTGAAGCATATGAAACTTCCCATGCTGTTTGTGCTGGATAGCTTTAGTGTCAACTTGACACACCTGGGTTGAGGGAGCCTCAATTGGGGAATTGGCTCCATTGGACTGGCCTGTGGCCACAACTGTGGAGTATTGTCTTGATTGTTGGGCAATGTGTGAGGGCCCAGCCCACTATGGGTGGTGCCACCCTGGGCAGGTTGTTGTGTGTCATATAAGAAGGCAGGCTGGGCATGGGCCAGGGGAGCAAGCCAGTGAACAGCATTCCTCCATGGCCTGTGCTTCAGCTCCTGCCTCCAGGTTCCTGCCCTGAGTTCCTGACTTGGGCTCCCTAAGTGATGAACTGTGACCCAGGAGATGTAAGCTGAATAAACCCTTTCCTCCCCAAGTTGGTGTTGGTCAGAGTGTTTTGTCACAGCAATGGAAGACAAACCAGAACACTGTTTCTTTTGAATTACAAAGACATGAGTGTTCCAGGGGCTAATGGATGGTTTAATATGACCTGCATTTAGTTGCTCAGCAACTAAGGGAGGACTCCAAAATTGTACGTTTAGACAAGGGAAGTGGTCACTGTTCCACCTAGATGGGCACTGAGGTCATCTATTCTAGCTTAATAGGTGATGGCAGAACCATGGCCCTTAGAATTGGGTGTACTGAGACCCTGGTCTTGGGAGTCTACCACTGAATTATAAGAGACTTTACTGTTCATAGTTAAGATGACCCCCAAGGCATCAAGGAAGTCCCTGCCTAACAAGTTATGAACCAGGCCAGGCATAATTAAGGGCTTAATGGTTCCCTGTCCCCCAACTAAGTCTCTCCACACCATATGTCAGGTAATTGTTTTAGATGCCACATTTCCTCCCACACCACGGACCACAGTTAGTTTCCATTCTTTCAGAACCTCCTCCTCAATGGTGGTTTGGTCCACTACAGTATCCAATAAGCATTCAAAAAGCTTATCCTCTATGTAAATTTGTATACAGGGTTTATAGATCTTCTCTAGGAGGAATGTCCAAAAGATCCCTGGTCCTTTTATTCCCATTTGATTTGAGGTAGGGAGATAAGATTGACAGGGTCCTGGCTCCTTTTTTGCCAGACTGGGCACTGCCCTGGGCAGAGTTTAAAGCCTCATTAATAGGGCTGCCATCCTTAGTATATTTAGAGCGGCAATCCCAGGCCCAGTGGAATCCCCAGTGCCACTTTGGACAAGGCATGGAGGGCTGCTTGATGCTCCTGGGTGGGGCTGGAGCTGCATCCCCAACATTTGGGACCATCTCCTGGGGGTGCAGGGCAAAAGCACTATATTAGAATCTCTCATGCCAACACTTTAAGTAGCTATTATCCAGTATTTAAGTGGTTTAGAGAGAACTGGTAAGATGACTGTTTTAGAATCAGCATTAGCACCCTCATGTGCCAGTACCTTAGTTAAGTCTCACGGGCTTCCCTGTGCAAGACCTTCCTTTCTACTGCCTCAGTAACCCGGCTAAGGAACTGACTAAGTCCTCTTTTGGCTGTTGCCACAGTTGGGAAAAGGTGGCAAACCCCTTGAGAGAGGGAGGTGTCTCCAGGCCTGCATCACACAGGAGTGCACCTGGTAGAACATCTAGGGGTGGTCGTGGGCTTAGTCTACTGGGTCACTCAAAAACTGGCTTTTCCCCTGGATTTGATGCTTAGAAATTTGTACTCCAGTAGAGCAGTTATGTGCCACCTGCTGTTCACATTGATCATATAAAAGGCTTTCTATTTTAAGAACTCACTGGGCAGCTCAGACCATGTGTTTCCAATCATGAGGGGTTATTGATACCCTTATTGAAAAGGATCTCTATGTATGGAGAGTGCAGACCATCTCTAGAAATGGCTTTGTGGAGGTCCCTGATGGTGTTATCATGAGGATGATACTGAAGGAGTGGGTACTGCAGGGTCAGCATGCTGTTAATACAAAAGGCCTCTATAAGGGGTATATGAAAGACTCAGGGCTGTATCTCCACACATGATCCTGCTGAGCCTGAGAGTCACAAACCTGAGGAGCCAATGGATGGCCAAAGGGACAGTTATGGGTTCAGTAGAGGCATAGTGAGGAGAAGATGGAGGTTTGCAGGAAGGAGCAGGGTCCAGAGAATCCTTAAGATCTATCAAAGGGATGAATTCTGGCTCCAGGGACAAAGCCTCATTAGTGGTGGCAGCAGCACCAGGGTAAGAAGGGGTATTTTCACTTTTATTTTTGATTTGAGCCTGCAGTATCTCAGGGATATTAGTCTCTTTCTGGCCCAAACATCAGAGGATAATAGTTACATCAGAGAAGGAAAGACTTGCAGCAGAGAGCCAGGGGGTGCACTGGAGGACAATGTCCATAAGTTTCTCAGCCTGAAGAAGAGGCTCCCCAGAAGATAGATTCCCCATTTTTGCAGGGGTTCACATGCCTGAGACTCCCTGGATTGCTCAAGGTCCCTGTTTGGGTGCCAGTTGTGGGGTTGCTGACCCTGCAGTTGAAAAGGCTGAAGAGGGCACGTGCGTGGGGCTGATGGCCCCATGTCCAAACATGCAGCCATGGGACTGATCATCCTGTGGCCAAAAATGCGCTCCCACATCCAAATGAGCTGAAGAGCCAGCTGTGGGGTTGATGGCCCCGCAATCAAGCTGGCTAAAAAGAGCATGTGCACACTAACAGCCTGGGGATTATGTCAGGTGGCACAAATCTGTGAAATCCGTTTATTTTCACACAGCTGGTAGCTTAAATAGGTCTGGGGGTGGGCAGCCCCTACATCGTGAGGCTTTACCTACCAGTGGCCAATCCTAGACCTCTATACCATTATATATATGTCATCCCAACTCGTGGGGCAGATTCAAAAAAGGGGTGTGCCAACAAACAAGCTGACTCATGACTTCTGAGCATGTGGTAGCAGAAAACAGGGCATTCCCTGTATCTTTTGCTCCACCTACTGTGCTAAGCAGATTGGTAGCCTGCATACGCTCAAGATATGTCTGAGTCCAGAGTGTCCCACACTCTCCTTTTCACCTCATCAAAGTGCCATGTCTGCTTTTTATTCCCAGTCCTAGCAGGCAACTGTGGGACTCACTTTGTAAGCTTACCTCCTCTCAAGCATCAAGATGTGTTGCCTGCTGTCCAATACTAAAACAAACAGACAAACAAAACTGTTGTCTACTATATTTTTCCCCAATTTTACATTTGCTTTATTTTGTTTTAATAGTAGAGCATACCAAGATTCCAACATATCTTGAAGTAGAGCCCTGATTAATTATTAAACAACTTAAAATAATAAACCATAGACTTCTGTTTATAAAAGCTCTTTTGTAGGGCTGTGGCCATAGCTCAGTGGAGAGTATTTGTTTAAACACGTATGAAGCTCTGGGTTCCATCTGCAGTATTAAAAAAACAAAGCAGAACAAAAGTCCTTTGCTACTGAGTTTTGAAAACTCACCTTGATCAGTGACCAGCATTGTTGCACTGCTGGTCCCTCTTCCCTTTTTTCTTTTTTTTTCCTTTTTTTAAAAAAATTTTATTTATTTCTGTATGTGTATGAATGTACTGTCTGCATGCAGGTTTGTGCACCCGTGTCGTGCAATGCCGCGGAGGTCAGAAGAAGGTCTCAGATTCCCCTGGAACTGGAATTCTCCTGGAATTGGAGTTTCAGACAGTTTTCGGCCGCCATGTGGGTGCTGGGGATTGAACCCGGGTCCTCTGTAAGAGCGGTCGGTGCTCTTAACCGCTAGGCCATCTCTCCAGCCTCCCCTTTAATTTCTTTATGTTACTCCTGCTTTTTCTCATGAGAATCCCTGGGAACCATTACATTATTCTGTATCATGCAGAGGATCTGGCTCTTCATAGATCCTGTTCTAAAAATCTATAACCAAAGTTATGAAAAGTCTTAGTGAAATAAAAAAATTCATTTACCATTCAACAGAATTTGTCTCCTTTGAAGATACAGTTATTGAAACACATTTTTCCCCTTAAAATTTTTATGATCATTATTGTGTTATTGGCTAGTTCACATCTCATATGGTTTTTATTGTATTGTTGGCTAGCTCATACCTTAACCTTCCTGAAATCTCTTCCCTTCCAGTGGACAGAAGTAATTTTATGGAACTGCCACTCCTTTGGCAGTGTTATGGCTTGAATGGAAAGAGCCTCATGCATGGCAAGCAAGCTCTGTATCATGACTACATCCCAGCCCTTTATCACTCTCTTTTAGTGGCTTTCCATAAGGTAAGACCCATGACCCACTGACCTTTCACTGACATAGAAGTCCTTCCATGATTTCTTCCATGTTTTTACTATTCTGCATCTCCCACAATTCCATAAAAATAGTAGTTTTTACAACTACCTTATCAAGAAGTTTCTTCTCTCATTGTCTTTTTATTATTTATTAAAACTTTTATTTTAATTTTTTTTTCTTAACATCTAGGCGTGTTCCCGCCCATTCCCCCACCCACCGGGCTCATCTGCATTCTGCCAAACAATGCTTTTCATCTCTTTCTCAGGTCTTTCTCAATATTCTTGCATGAGGAGTTGGCTGTTTTTGGGAGAGTTCACTGTTTTCGTCGTTTCTTTGATGCAGTCCTTTCTGTTTTGTTGTTGTTGTTGCTTCCAATATGCATTACCCAACTGCTTTGGACAAAAAGCTCAGGGGGCCCTACACAAGAACATCTACAAACTAATTGGCACTAGCATCCACAGATGAGCGATACCTTCGTTGTTTGTTTTTCTGGGACTGTGTAACTTCACTCGCATGATGTCCTCTAGCTCAGCATTTTCCTGCAAAGCTCTTGATGTCGTTTTCTTTACTGCTGGATAGAACTCATTGTGTAGATGTACCACATTTCTCTATCCATCGTCGTTGAGGGGCGATTTGGGTTGGTTCCGTCCTTGTTGTGAAGAGAGCTGAAATAAACATGGTCGTTCAGATATCTGTGGGTGGCGTTGAGGGTATGCCTGAGTGGTATGGTGGGTCGGGTGGCAAGTTCATTCACAAGTCTTCCAAGGGTTCTCCACACTGCTTTCCATAGTGGCTATTCGAGTTTACATTCCCACCAGTGGATGAGTGTTCCCCTTTCCCCCCAACTCTAGCACTTGGTATCATTTGTTTCTGTGTCTTGCAGTCTTATTGGAGTAAGATGATATCTTTAAAGTGGTTTGACTTTGCATTTCCTTAATGATTAGTGATGTTGAACACTTCTTTGAGGTTGTTTCTCAGCATCTCTATTCCTCACTTGTGAAGTCTCTGTTTCAGTCTTTGCTCCATCTTTGAGTGGGTTATTTGTTTTCTTTTTTCTTTGTTTTTGAGTAGTTTATATATTTCTGGAAATCAATGCTTTGTCGTGTGTCTGCAGTGAAGGTTTTCCTCACTCTGTGGGCTTTCTCTTCACTTCCTTGGATTGTTTCTTTTGATGTACAGAAGCTTTGAGTTTAATGAGGTCCCATTTTTCAATTGTCGACCTTAATTCTTGTTTATTGCTGTCTGATTTAGGAAGGTCTTTTCCTACGCCTATGTCTTTTGTTCTGCTGCAACTTTTTCTTTTTGCTTCAGAGTTTGGGTTAACTTGAGGTCTTTGTCCATCTGGAGTTGACTTTTGTACAGGGCAGGTAGGGGTTTATTTATTTCTTCTACAAGTGATGATCCAGTTTTGCACCACTTGCTGAAGATGCTGTCTTTTCTCCATTGTGGCTTCTTGGCCCCCTTGTCAATATTGAGGTGGCTGAAATTGTATGTGCTCAATTTGGATCTTCGGGTTTTGTTCCATTGGTCAACGGACTGTTTTGTGCCAGTAACAGGCTGTTTTTATGACTATTGGCCTGTAGTGTAGTTTGAATCTGGTATAGAGATCCCCCCTGTGTAGCTCTTTTCACTCAGGGTTGTTTGGCTTATTTGGGTCTTTTGTTTTTTTCAAATGAATTAAGAACGTTTGTCCAAGCCTGTGAAACTCTTGGGATTTTGATTCGGATTGTGTTAAATCTGTACAAGAGTTTCGGTAAAATGGACATTTTTACTCATTATTTCCAAATCCATGAGCATGGAGAGGTTTTTCCATCTTCGATGTCTTCTTCATTTCTTTCTTTAAAGGTTTAAAATTTTTGTTTTTAGAGATCTTTGTTAGCTTTGGTTGGTTTTGTTCCTAGGTATTTTATTGTTTTTGAGGATATTGTGAGTGGAAGGTCTTGAATTCTTTTCCCTGTTTGCTTGTTGTTGGTGAAGAAGGCCATTGATTTTTAATGTTAATTTGTATCTGCCATTTTGCTGAAGCTGTTAATCGTTTCTAGGGTTTTTGGTGAGTTTTTGCATCCCTTAAGTAAACTATCATTCAGCAAATAGGGATAGTTGACTTCCTCTTCTCCAATTAGTACTCCTTTATTCCTTTTCTTGCCTTATTGCTCTAGCAAGTGTTTCAAGCACTATATGAAGAGGAGTGGTGACAGGGCCAGCCTTGCCGCGAGTTCCTACCTTTAAAGAGGAATGTTTCTGTCATTTCCCCATAAAGGATGATATTGCTGTGGGATTATTGTACTTTTTACTATTGAGTATTCCATCAATTTCTAGACTTTAAGCATGAAGAAGTGGATTGTCAAGGCTTTTCTGCATCAATTTGAGATGATGGTGTGGTTTTTGTCTTTGATTCCGTTATGTGTTTGATGATGTTATTTTTTTGTATGTTGAACATCCCTGCATCGTGGTTGAATCCAACTTGGTCATGATGGGTGATTCTTCATGTGGTCTGTATGCGATTTCCAGTATCCTGTTTAGAATTTTGGATCTGTGTTCATGGGGAGATGGGTCTATATTCTCCTTTTTTAGTGTATCTTTGCCTGGGTTTTGTATAGGTGATGCTGGCTTCATAGAAGGATTTGGGGAATTCCTTGATTGTATACTCTAAACAGTTTCAGTAATAATGGTTGTAGGTCTTTTTGAATGTTTTAAAGAATTCTGTGTGAAACCATCTAGGCCTGGGCTTTTTTAGTTGGGAGGGTTCTTACTAATCCTCTATTTCTTTCATTGTTTGGGTCTGTTTAAGCTGCTGATTTCTTTTTGCCCGCTTTGGTGCTCCAGATTTTCAGTATTCATCCATTTTTCTTTAGGTTTCAAACTTGGTGAATATAGGTTCTTGATATTCCCATAGATTTCTTTGAGCTCTTCCTTGTCCGTTGTTCGGTTATTTCCTTTCATCTGGATTGTATTCATTTGAGTTGTTACTTCTTTCTTTTTGTTAACTGGGCTAGGTCTGTCTATCGTGTTTATTTTTTCCAAAGAACCAATTTTGGCTTCATGATTTTTGTATTTTTCTGTTTTCTATTTCTGATTTCTGCTCTGTTTTGTTATTTCTTCCTGTCTGTTGGTTTTAGGTTCATTTTTTTTTTTGTTTTTTTTTGGATCTTCACTTGTGCTCTTTTTTTTTTGTCTTACACCCTAGGGCTATAAACTTCCTCTTAGGACTGCTTTTAAGGTATCCATAGGTTTTGTGTGTTGTTATGTCATTGTATTCAGTTCCAGGAATGTTTTTTTTTCTTTTTATCTCTTCTTGACCCATTCATTATTCAAGAGTGTGTTGTTTAGTCTCCATGTGTTCTTGTAGCGAGGGGCTATGTCTGGTGTTTGTGTTGAGCTTTTTTGCACTTGTATTGACAGATGCATAATTTTTCATCTTTTTGTATTTGTAGAGGTTTTCTTTCTGTGTTCCAGTTTGTGGTCCGATTTTGGAGAATGTTCTCGTGGGGTGTGAGTAGAAAGGTATTTCTCTGGTTGGTAATTTGTAGAGGTCTATGAGGTTCCATTTGTTGTCATCATATCATTCAGTTCGGTCTCTCTGTTTATTCTTTGTCCTGTTGTACCTATCCAAAGGTCTCGGGTATTGAAATCTCGCACTATGAGTGTACTGGGTTACTTCTGTGACTTTGTGGTCTGGAGAATTGTCTTTATAAAGTTTTTTTGGTCGTTTTGGTTATTTATTTTTGTGAATCTTCTTGGTGAATTGTTCCTTGATGAAAATTAATGGCCTCTTTTGCTCTTTGATTTCTTTACTTTGAGTCTATTTTGTCTGTTATTAAATAAGCAACACCTGCTTTTTTTGGTCCATTTGCTTGGGATATTTTTTTCATCCCTTCATTTAAGTGTGTGTTGCCGTGTGAGGTAAGATGGTTTCTTGTAACAGCATATCGTTGGATTCTGTTTCCTAATCCAGTCTCCCGTCTATGTCTTTTGATTGGGAATTTAGCCATTAATATTTAGGTTATGACTGATAGGTTGTGTGCTTCCTTTGCCTTATTATCCTTTTGTGCTTTGGGTTTAGGTTCTCTACTTCTGCATTATGGTTATTGTTTCTCTTTCTAGGTGCCTGGGATGGTTGCTCTTTCTTCTGTTTTGAATTCCTTCGAAGTATTCTCTGAAGGTTGTTTTCTTGGACATATATTCTTTCCGTTGTTTATGTCATGGAATTTTTTCTCTCTCCTTCAACTATAATTGACATTTTTGCTGGGTAGAACCGGGTTGGCATCTATTGTCCTTAACACGGGATGCTTTGCTCCGGTTCTTCTTGCTTTCATTAGTTTGTGTTGAGAAGTCGTTGTAATTCTATAGGTTTCCCTTATAGGTCACTGTTGTTTTCTCTTGTGGCTTTAAGGTTTGTTTGTTTTGGTGTCTAGCATTTTAACTTGATTGTGGCATGGAGTTTTTTTTTGATTCTGTCTTTGGAGTTCTATGTGCTTTGTATTGGTATTGGTTTGTCCTTTTTTAGTTTGGGGAAGTTTATCATATTCTGTTGAGATCTTCATACCGTTCTCTTGGGATTCTTCCCTTCTTTCCTATGATGCAGAGGTTTGATCTTTTCATAGTGTCCCACAGTCCTGGTTGTTCCATTTTTGTTTATTTTAAATTTTTCATATCTTTCTTGAGGTTTTGTTGTTTGTGTTATCTTCCAGGTTGTGATATTCTTTGTTTGCTTCCTCCATTCTGCTTCTGAGGCTTTTTCCATTCCTTTCCTCTTGAATGGATGAGTGTTTATTCCTTTTTCATTTCCTCTTCTTTTCATGTTTACTTCTTTTTGGAGCTTCTCGATCTCTTCTTCTAGTCTTTGGTTCACTGGTTGTTTCTTTATCTTTTCAGCATGGGATCTTTTCGAGGTTTCTACTTTTCCGGAGTTGTCATTCTCTTCTCTCTAGGGTCCTTCTTGAGTTTTTGATTCTCTTTTCTTAGTTCTTTAATTTGTTCTTTATGATCTTGTAGTTCTTTAAATATGTTCCCAATTGTGTTTCTGATGTCTGTGTCCTGGGGCATCCCCAGAGGGATCCCACTGCAGGAGTCTTCCATAGGGTTGGTAAAGCTTGGCACGGGAGTATCCTGCCCATTTCCAGTGTTGTTTCTTCTTCGTGATCCTGGAATATGGGCTTTTCCTTGCCTGTATTCCAATGTGAGTCCTAAATGCCTCTTCACTGTGTTGAAGGCTTGCTTTGCTTGCCTCCTTCAGATGTCTCTTCGTAATCCCAGTTGGGGGAGCGGGGGCTCGTCAGTCCACGCCCCGGTACCTTCTGCTGGGCTCAGGAGATCTCTCTCTCATTGTCTTTTAAAACTTTTATTGAATTTTTGTGAATGTCTTACGATATATTTTGATCATATTTAGTCCTTTTCCCCTATCTGCACCCCTTTTACAGAGTGCCTCCTGCTGTATTTCATGTATTATGTTATATGTATTAAGGCATATTGAGTGAAGTTTGTGTTCCCAAATGTCCTTTGGTGTGTATCATCCACTGGAGCTTAGTTAACCTACCTATCATCACACTCTTAGAGGAAATCAAGTAGTAATCAGTGGCCAATAGTTTCTCAGCTGACACTGGGGCTTCTTATCCACTTCCCCACCTGTGCTGGGATTTTGTCTGGCATGGGTGTTGTGCATGCTGTCATGATTGCTGTACGTTCATATGAGTAACTTCCCAACTGTTTGGAAAACTCTATTTCCTTGTGGTCATCAACCAGCTCTGGCTTTTACAATATTTCTGCCCCCTCTTCCACAATGGCCCTTGACCATGCTTGGCAGGGGCTCGATATGGGTGTCCTGTTCAGATATAAGCATTCTGCAGCCTTTTACACTGTCCTTTGGCCAGTTTGGCTTTTGGGGTTAATCACTATCTGTTGCATTAGGCAGGTTTGCTGGTGAGAGATGAGAGATGTATTAATATTCTTTATTAGTTCTTCTATGTTCCCTGAGCCTTAGATGTAGTGGTTGCTTTGTAGATGTTTCACTCAGGGCTGAGCATCTCACAGATACTTGTTTTTTGAGTTTGACCAGTGTAATTCTGTCATAGTCTCTATCTGTTGCAGAAAGAAGCTGCTTTGATGAATAGTGAGAGGCACGCTTGTCTACGAATATAAAGATATTTATTTAGAATATAGTATGAAATTAAGTTGGTCTAAAGGTGTGACAAAAGTAGGTTTTTCCTCTAGAATATATGACTTCTCCAGTATACTTGGTTATGTTTACAGTACCAAACATGAGTTCTCCAATAAGCAGGCCTCAAGTTCAATCAGAGAGGTGTTGATTTTGAAAGTTGATTAAAAGTGCCACTACTGCACCAGTAGAGAATATTTGTTGGACTGACCATTGTTGTGGTTCATAGACTTTACAGATGGATGGAATCATTGATAATTTTTCTCCATTGACAATTTGCATAGTAATGATACTTCTGATACTCTGGGAGCTCGTCTTCATGGAGGAAGCTTCTAGACCAATTCCAGATCAATTGCTCCAAGTCCTATGTCTGAAGTATGTCCTGTCTTCAACAATAGGGTTTTACCTCTAAGTTCTGGGAGGCAATCAAGGGTTGTTGCAATAGCCGTTGTTATTTTGGGAATCTCTTGGACTACGCTGACTAGCAACTCAATGATAGGTTTCCCATGCCTGGCACAAAAACCATACAATGTGTTTGATATTATTTAGGACCCTTTCCCTATCTATATGTGTGTGTGTGTGTGTGTGTGTGTGTGTGTTTATAAAACACTGACCTATCAAGCCAAACCTGTGTCCCCAAATGCCCTTTGATGTGGGCCCATTTCACCAGAACCTGGGCAACCTATCTAGCATTACACCTTTAAGAAAACTGACTCTCTCCAGGCAGCCACCAATTGTTAATGGCTAGCCTGGGGTCATCTACTTACTTTCATGCTGGGATTCTGTCAGGCTTGATCTTACATGGGTTTTGTGTGTTTCTTTATCTTCATATGAACAACTGTCCAAGTGTTGGAAAACGTTGACTTGTGGTCACCCACCACCTCTGGCCCTTCCTTACAGTCTTCCCATCTTCTCTTTCACAGTGATCCCTGAACCTTGGGGGGCAGAGGTTTGATATAGATGTCTTATTCAGGAATAAGCAGTCTGTAGTCTCTCATTCATTGCATATTGGCCAGTCGTGGGATTCCATTAATCACTACTGCATGTGGAAGCATCTCTGGTGAGAGTTGAAAGATGCATTAATCTATGGTTATAACACTAAGTAATTAGGAGTCAGTTTAATACTATGTTACTTATCAGAATAATAGTAGTAGGTTCTCCCCTATGGGCCGTGACCTGTCTAGCAGCCACAGGCTCCTAGGTCTGATATCAATGTTGGTCTCCATCTTGTGAAGTGGACCTTAAATTCAATCAGAAAGTTGTTGGTTACTCCTATGACATTTGTGCCACTCTTGTACCTAGGTGGGCATATCTTGGCCGCCTTTTCTAATAGTGATTCCTCTACCTAGAATGGCCCTCCCTACTCCCAACACTTCTGTTTGTACCTGGTTATTCCAGCTCTTTCTCCAGGACTCAGTGGAGAATTTTTACTTTTAGCAGAGTTCCCTGGTTCTATTCTTCCATAGCTGGATCCAGTACCTCTTTAGGGAAGTACTGAGCTTTCTTTTGATTCCTCATTTGGACTAGGAAGAATAGACTGTCTGATTGGTTTAATTGGTATGACATATGTGAATTTCTTCAGTCATTCAACCACCCAATAAATATTTATGGTGCATATAGTACACTTCAAGTCATTGCTCCCAAATTGCTGCTCATTGGGAGTTTGTAGTCTGGTGAGAGAGGCTGAACACAAACAGATAGGTGTGGGACATGGCTTAGAACGCGACGTGGATGTAGAAAAGCAGAGTAAAGGAAGAACGTATGCAGGGCAATGGGAGAGGGCATCTTCAATGAGGTGATGGATGGAGAGTTGAAGGAAGGAGCTGTACAGGTGTCTGGGGATCACTAGTCTAGGAGAAAACAAAGAATCTAAACTTGGGACACTAGGTGTGTTCTGGGAACAGCGGGCAGTTCCCTCTACTTTCCCCTCCTCTCCTGCCCTTGCCTTCCCTCCTCCCCTTGTTTCCCCTCCCCCCATTGCTGAGGATGACATATGCAGGAAAGAATTATGTATAATATCTCCTTTTTATCCCATTTTCCAGTTGGGGAAACTGAGGTTCAAAGAAGTTCTATCTCTTCATCAAGTCCTCAAAAGCCACAAGATGGTGATGCCAGCCTTTACAGTGGGCCCCTGTGACTCACAGCCAGGGCCTTTGGGCTGATACAGCAGAGGGTGGGAGGAAATGCTGGGTGTGGGGCCCTGGTTGGAGCCACCAGCCCCACTCACTGTCAGACAAGCTTTTTTCAAGAACAAAAGCCTGGGATGCCCTCTGGCCAAAGCCGCCTGCTTTCTGGCAAAGTGGCTTCTCACAGGCCAAGGCAGGGAACACCTGTGTGGCCGGGAATCTCCATCTTTCTTATTCACACATGGGAGTTGTGTTTTATTTTTTCTATTTTTAGAAAATAAAAAGAAAATGCAAAGAAAGAGAAAAAAAGCCAAGTCCCAGTTGCCAAGTCTGTTAACGACATACATAACGGTGTGTTAACATGGGCGATTATCGAGCTGGACTGCACCCAGCTTCCTGCCAAAACCAAACTCACTGTTCAGCTGATCTGGGAAGGCTTCAGCCTGGATGGGACCGGCTAAGAGGGTGGACTGCAGTGTTTCATGGTCTGCAAGCAATTAAACGCCCTAGCTGCTTTTGTTGCCAACTTCTAGGGAACTCCAGAGGGGAGGAGTGGGCCCCTAGTCTCCTAGGCACTCTCCACGCACCCCAGGCCAGCCTCCACCTGCTTCTGAAGGCTTCTCCTGAGTGAGCAGGCCCACATAGTGCTGGCTGTGGTTCTAGACGGCCATGAAAGAGTGGGGGAGTGATGCAGCTCTAGGAGTCTCAGCAATGCTGGGACCAAGTCCGGAGCTAGGTGGGCTGTGTTCTACTGGCTATGATGTGTTGGGCGTGAGTTCGCATCTCTATTTCTCTCTGTATGGCGGAGGGAGAACTTCTATTTTTTTTTTAATTTTTTTATTATTAATTTTATTTATTTAGTTGTGTGTATGAATGTACTGTCTGCATGCAAGTTTGTGCACCCGTGTTGTGCAATGCCGCGGAGGTCAGAAGAGGGTATCAGGTTCCCCTGGAACTGGAGTTCTCCTGGAATTGGAGTTTCAGACGGTTCTTAGCCGCCATGTGGGTGCTGGGGATTGAACCCCGGTCTTCTGTAAGAGCGGTCGGTGCTCTTAACCGCTAGGCCATCTCTCCAGCCCAGAACTTCTCTTAATGACTGTTATGAGAAATAAAATACAGGATGCAGGCACTTAGCGTGTGGGAAGTAATGATCACCATGCCTCTTTCCTTCCTTTACTGTCTCTACACCTTCACTCTATCCCTCCTCCCTCCGTTCCTCCCTCCCTCCATTCCTCCCTCCCTCCGTTCCTCCCTCCCTTCCTTCCTTCTCCTTCCTTCTTTCTTTTTTTCTTTTTTTGAGTCTCTTGTGTTCCAGGTTGGCCTCTAAGATGCCATGTAGCTTAGGGTGATCTTGAATTTCCAGTTCTCCTGTGTCCACCTCCCAAATGCTGGGATTACAGGTATGCACCACCACACCTAACTTTTGCTATGCTGGGGATCAAGCCTTGTGCATGTTAGGCAAGCACTTTACCAATTGAACCCCAGCCCCAGCCCTCCCTTCATTCTCTCTTTTTTTTTTTCAGTTTTCACTTTCTTTCCCCTTCCTACTTTCTTCTCTTTCCTTCTAGAAGAAACTTCTGTCTTATACCGTGTGCTGTCAGCCACATGCGAGCCATGGCTTTAGTCAGTCTGCATGCACGTAGTAGGTGGTTACTAAATGCTTGGGAATCTATGATTGACCTGCAGGAAGCCAGGCCCAGCCTTCCACCTCCAGTTTCTTGCCTTTCTCATCCTTCTTTCTTCTCATGGAAAAAATAGAAAGCATATAAGCTCACATGCTTGCTTGCTTGCTTTCCCCTTCCCTTCCCCAGGCTATAAAAAACATTATATTCTAAAATGAAACAAAGGTAATGGAAACCAGAAATCCATGTTTTTCATGAGATTGAAAACATATGTTAAGAATGAGAATTTGAAATACTCAATGTGCACAGGTCCACTGGGAAGGCTCCCCTCTGCTTTCCCCTCTAGTCAGGAGCAGGGGTGTTCAGGCCTGCCACAGCCTGGCTGCTGAGCCATGGCCAGACTTCGTCCTTTGAACATCTCCCGGGAGCATGAAGTACCATCGGGTAGGGAGCACACTGGGTGTTTCTCATCCTGGGAAACATTTCTGGGTTCAGAAACAGAGGCCTGAGCTCTGCTTTGCCCTTACAATGAGGATGGCCACTGTCATTTGCTGAGTCTCTCCTAGGGGACATTAGGTTGATGCTTATTTTGGAAGGTCATTTTGGATAGTCATTCTTTCCACTTTATAAGTGAGGAACAGGCACACAGCTAGCGAGTGGTAGACTAGAGTACTACATCTGTCAGGAACACGACTCAGAGAGTTCTCCCGAATTTATTTCATCTAAGTGCTTGTTCTGTAGATGCTCAGCACAGCTGTGTGCCAGACACTTGGGTAAAATTGAAGATAAGGCACTGAACAAGCAAGATAAGATATCTAGGCTTATTGCGGTCTGGTACAGATGTAATGGCTTGCTTATTGTTCAAGTGTATGGAGCATGGTATAAAAGAGTAACTTGGGGTAATGAGAAGGTGCAGAAGATCTAAAGAAGGATGAGGACACTGTGTGCACCAAGAAACTAAGAACAAGAAGCCACAGGGACAGTGAGCACATTTAGGAGGGGAGATACAGGGGCTGGAGAGATGGCTCAGTGGTTAAGATCACTGGCTGCTCTTGCGGAGGACCCAGGTTTGAGTCCCAGCACTCACATGGCAGCTAACAACCATCTATAACCCCAGTTACAGGGCATCTGACACTGTCTTCTGACCTCTGTGGGTGCATGATATGGGTGCCCTTACATACATGCAGGCAATACACTCCTATACATGAAATAAAAATAATAAATAAAACAAAAGAAGGAAAATACAGTTAACCCAGTGATAAATTTTAGTATAATTTTCAATGTCAGTGTAAGAGTGGATCTAGTGTGTTTAAGGGAAGGAAATGGAATTTTCTGGTTTATAGTGTTTTCAAAATAGACATACCATAGAGACCATGATGAAGGTTGTTGGGAATATCAGCAGAATAATGATTTAATGGTTTGAGAGTAAGTGGGCAAAGGTATGGACATTTAAGTTGAAAATAAAGGCCTGAAGTTCATTGCCAAAATAAAAGTAAAAAGAAGGAAGGAGGAGGAGGAGGAGGAGGAGGAGGAGGAGATAATTAATTCTAGTTAATCAAGGGACTTGGGTCTAAGGTCTCTGGGGAGGCTTCTGTGGAGAGTGACTCCTGAGGAGCGACATCAAGAGGAAACAAGCAGGAGCTACCTAGACAAATTGGGCAAGACTTTCCAGCCAAGGGAAGACCTGACACATGAGAAGAGAGCCGGAAGCGTGGAGCATCAACAGCAGCTGAAGAGGCTCACATAGGCAACAGTATTACTTCATTCTTACCATAATATACAAAGAACATATTATACTGTCCTTCTCTTAAAGACCAGGAATGGTAATCTATGTAAATTATTTTGCCCAAGTCACATGTCTAGAAGTGAATCATACTTCTATGGACATTTCTGGTCTCATTCCAAAGTGTGGTGCAATGTCTGACTAGGACTCAGTGACCAGGCCTCTAAAAAATTCTTACAATTCTGGGAACCAAGCTGGGGCTTCATGCATGCTAGGCAAAAGTTCAACCCCTGGTCTAACCTTTGAAGTGACTAAAATGAGAAAAGCTGACCAAGAATAGAGGCTCTGAGCTATGGGCCCCCAGCTACACTGTCTTAGGAACAGCAGAACCTCAGGCAGCTTTTGAAGAATTTTCTGGCATAAGTGAGTTCTGTCTGTAGAAGCCATAAGTTCAGGGAGACTAACAGAGCTTATCTTCCTTTCTGACCTTGCCCAGGAGACTCCACTAGAGATCCCAGGGGTCTGGATCTAAAATGGTCTAAGTTTCTGTATTTGTACACTCTTAAAAACTGCAGCTCAACTATTGCCTCTGCCAGGAAGCCTTCCTTAAACATGCCAAGCCTGGCTCTTGTCTTTTTTTTTTTTTTTTTGGTATTTTTGAGACAGGGTTTCCATTTAGTCCCAGCTGGCCTGGAGCTTGCTCTGTAGAGCAGGCTGGCCTTGAACTCACAGAGATCTGCCTGCCTCTGCCTCCCGAGTGCTGGGATTAAAGGTGTGCACCATCACGCCTTACTTTGTGTGTGTGTGTGTGTGTGTGTGTGTGTGTGTGTGTGTGTGTGCCTGTCCTTTTTTTTGGTCCTCCTAGTTACCCCCATCCTTTCATTCCTGCATTTTGAATGTAACTCACTTTTCTGTCATCTGCATTTGAATGTGAGCTCTTTGAAGGCAGATCTGAGCTCTCATTTGTTCTTGTGACCTAGCCTAATCCAAGGGCCTTTGATTGCTGGCCAGTGAATGATTACATGTTTGTGGTCACCTTGCTGGAAAGGAAGTTCTTGGCTACATGGCTGAGATTAGCTGAAAAGGGGTCAAAGCTGAAAATTGGATCTAGAGTAGACAGCACACGGACACATTTAGAGATCATCCCTGGGTTTCCAGGCAAGAGCCCACTATATTCCTTTGTGTAAGTTGTTTTAACCTTAGGCTCAGGTAGAACTCATCCAGGAGAGGCTGTGAGATTAAGAGGGCGAGCCTGGTTTCCTGAATGATTTCCATCTGCTCTGAGGGTATTCACACTTGGGGAATGAAATAACTTTCAACTGCCTCCTGACCATACATCTACCTTGTGAGGACCTCTTGTGTGCTTGTTAATGCACTGCATGCTGGGGAAATGAGGAAATGAAGAGTCTGCTTGGGTGAGGCAGGAATGAAAACAGATGTTATGCTTTATGCTATGGAAGAAGGAAGGACTTTGGAAGCACAGCCAGAGGAAGACACTTGGGAGAACTGGGAAAGACTTTGTAGAGGGTTCTATTGATCAGGGTTTTGACTGTCATATAATGTAGGAAGCTTCTCTTGCTACGAGCAGGTAAAGCACAATCCTGCTAAGGGAAGGGGAGAAGTGGCCACCTGTGGTCACTGTGGGGAACTGATCCCTAGGTGCAGAGGTCAGTTGGTTACTTTCGTAACCCAACCTGAGAGGTACTTCCAACCCAGGTCCCTACCCTGGGAAGCCGAGCATTTTGCATCTGGCCCTGATTTCCCACCTGCCCAAAGACTGTTGGTCTCTGGACAGGAATTTCAGGTTGATGGCTGATGGCCAATCTTTAGCCCACACCCACTAACAATCCACTCCACAGGTTGGTGACTTGATTAGTCTCTGTCCAACCTTGTGCTAGCTTACCAGGTTGGCGATCCGATAGATCCCTATCCAACCCACTAGCTACCGACACTTGAAACCAGGTCTGGTTTGGCCTGTATACTTGCAAAAATAATGGATCTGGGAATTCTGTGATGATGGTAATGGAGAATTCGATTTATTGGATGCTGTGAGTCACTTTTATAAACAAAATGACGTCATCTCCCAGAGCCAATCACAGACCCCAGTCTTGTTCCTCTGTATACTGCTGCTCCACCTAGCGTCATGTGCCTGGGCCATGTTGCTCCCTCTTGGGGCAGGGACAGAGGAATCTCATCACTTCCACAGGGTGCCCTGAGGGCTGCTAGCTGAGAACTAGCCCCTAATTCAAACTGGATCATCCCACATCTTCCTATTTTTATTTTATTTTATTTCTGAGAGGCAGATGAGCCCACAGGAGAGGTTCGCACCGTGAAGGGGCCCAGGTCTTGAATAGTCAGTTGCTTAAACCTATCTGGAGTGCCAGGCAGGGGCAGGCCACACCCAAGATTTTATATTATACAATAAAACCAATTTATGCCCCCAATAACCAACCATGAGGTGAACTAATTGTCAAACATAAGTAATGAATACAAGCAACCTTCATGCAAAACCAATTTGTAAGTAGCTATAATCCAAATTTGTACAACCCAAGGTCCCCATTGTCCGATTGGAAAGGCTCGTAGGCACAAGCATGTTGATCAGATAAGAGTCAAGTCTATATTGCTGTAGTCTTGACAGTTATATGATAGATATGATAGCTTAATGTGAAACAAGACCTTCCTGGCCTGGAACAGCAACAGCAAAGACCTACAGTAAGGCAAGGGCGGCTGGTCCAAAAGTTTCACTGGGGGAAGGGCACAGAGAACTGTTGTGAGATGGAGTTAGAAAGAGGTGAGGCCAGAGAGATAGGCGTCCAGCAACTTGAGTCACAACTTCATGTCTGCTGTCATCAGACCCTGGCAGAGCAGGGTGATGCCATTGAGGGATGATGGTACTCGCCACCTCCTTCCATGGCCATGGATGGGTTGCAAGGAGCCCACTGGGCTAGAGATGGGGAGCTGGGCTGATGACCCAAAAGGATCTACTGGGTGCTCCAATGAGAAGAGGAGCAAAGGGCCGTGGCCGGGATTTCTTCCCTTGGGGCTTGCTCCTCCTATTTCTGTGATGAAATATTCCCTAAGCATCAGAGGGTAAGGAGGGAGGGAGAAGGATGGAGAAGGCAGGAGGAGGTGCCATGGAGAAAGGGGGACTTGGGTAGCTGCAGATGGTGGTCGCAGGTCTGAGAGTAGTAAAGGATATAATGAGCAGACCTTAAAAACCCAGAGGAAGGGCTGCCCTGCAGTCCACTGCTCTGGCCATGCCCAGCTGTCTGACCCAGGTTGACCTTTACTCTTGCCAAACTTATTCGTGCCCTGTGCTGCAGAGGAGAGATCACGTGGATCTTTGGCCCTGCCCATGTTTGTGTTAATTATTCTCTCTCTGTTCAAATCACTCCCTTTGTTCTTCCCACCTCCCATCTACTTATTTCCTTAGGCCTTTGGTCTCATGTGAGTTCCCAGAGGACCAAAACACTGTTATATTTACATCCATGTGACTGGCCCCCAGCTAGGTCCTCCTGGATCTGAGAAACAGGCAGACTATGTCATCTAACAGTTTCTGAAACTTGAAAACTGGGACATGTACCTTTCTGGGGGGGGGTGTGGGGGGGGGAGGTAAGTAAAAGGCAACCATTCTTTTCCTGCTCCCCTCTCCCAGTCCTTTTCTTAGTAGGCACTTTTCCTCTTCGTCTTTCTAAGAACTTCCCTAGGCTGGCTCCCAGGGTGTTCCATATTTATTTGTATATAATGGACTTTGTTTGAGAAGTTTCAAATTTTCAGAAAACATGAGGAGAAAGTACAGTTTTCACCCCTGCACACACAGTGCACACACTCTTTCCCCTACAATAATATCTGGCATTGGAGTGATTCGTGTTTTACAACTGATAGGTCAATGTCAATACATTAGTATCAACCAATGTTGTAGAGTTCTGAGCTTCTACAAATGTACAGCGAATGTTCCCACTATGACAGTGTACAGAAGAGTTTGCTGTCCTAAAAGTCCTATGTGCTCCAGTCGTTCCTCTGTGGGGACCCTGGCAACTGGTGAGTCTATACTCTCCTTTCCCCAGCACGTCTGTTGATTGCAGTCATCAACGTACAGCTTTTTTCACACTGGCTTCCTTTAGTTAGAATAGACTCTTAAGGCCTTTTCATGTCTTTATATGGTCTGAGCTCATTTCTTTTTCTTTTTCTTTTTTCTTTTTTTGTCTTTTTGAGACAGGGTCTCCCTTTAGTCCTAGCTGGCCTAGAGCTTGCTCTGTAGACCAGGCTGGCCTTGAACTCAGAGATCTGCCTGCCTCTGCCTCCCGAGTGCTAGGATTAAAGGCGTGCGCCACCAGCCCCACCTGAGCTCATTTATTTTCTTCCCTGATCATATGTCATTGTATGGATGCACCACTTTTAACCCATTCACCCACTGAAGGGCATGGGGATTACTCTCAAGTTTTAGTATGTGTAAACAGCTGCTCTGAAAGTCTATGTGCAGTTTGCTCTAAACAAATGTTTTTGACTCATTTGCATAAACAGGGCCATGATCACCTTGTCTTTTTTTTTTTAATTTATTTATTTCTGTATGTGTATGAATGTACTGTCTGCATGCAAGTATGTGCACCCATGTCATGCAATGCTGCGGAGGTCAGAAGAGGGTGTTGGATTCCCCTGGAACTGGAGTTCTCCTGGAATTGGAGTTTCAGACAGTTCTCGGCCGCCATGTGGGTGCTGGGGATTGAACCCAGGTCCTCTGTAAGAGCGGTCAGTGCTCTTAACTGCTAGGCCATCTCTCCAGCCCCGATCACCTTGTCTTATGGTAAGGACTAGATTCAGCTTTGTAAGAAGCCAGGCTTTCCTGGACACAAAGCCTTCTGAGTTCATCTGCCAGTGTTGAAGCCATGCTTTCCTTGTGTTGGCTGCACCGACTTTGACAAGGTATTTCATTCTTTAGGTTTGTTTCCTCATCTGCAGAACAGGCTCCTAATAGCACCTTCCTCAGGGTTGCTGTGAAAGTAAAATCATAGAATGTATGGAGGGAGTCAGAGCGTGGTGTTACTATGTTGAAGTGTGTAACCCCACACACCTGACTGTAATAATTGGGAAAAGGACATTGAGATCAAGTCATACTGGATTTCGAGTGTGCTCCAAGTCAAAGGCTGGGGTTCTTAGAAAAGGAGACTGCTAGAGGCCATGATGTATTAGTCAGGGTTCTCTAAAGAAACAGAAGCAACAGGATGAATATATATAGCTATATACAATTTATTGATTTGCTCACGTGACAGAGTTCAAGGATTCCAACAGTAGCTGCACCACACTGGAAAGGCCGAGACGAGAATCTAGGGAACTGCTCAGTCTGCAAGGCTGGATGTCTCAGTAGTCCCAATCCAGTGCTGAATGCCCAAATGGGTTCCAGGAGATCTGCCGGTCTCAGTACATGCTGGGATCCGAAAGGTTGATCACAGCAGCAAGACAAACTCACCAGATGAGAGAGGCAAGCTGCAGGAGGAAAAAAAAAAGGGAACAGCTCCTTCTGCCATGGCCTTAAATACTGCCTGCTGGCAGAAGGTAACACCCATATTTGGGGTGGGCCATCCGGGTTGAGGCGGTCCAATCAGAAGACCCTTTTTCTCTTATTTGTTCCTTAGTCCAGTCAAGTTGACACCCAGGATTAACCATCACAAGTCCACCCCTTGTCAACTTGACACCCAATAAATAGCCTCTCCTTATGTTATGCTTAAATGTCAATTGCAAACGATGGCAGGGTCATAATTCCACCTAACATGTTATAAGTATCTCATGTGCAATAGCAAAGCATTATATCTTAGAGTAGGTGGTAATGTCCTTGAGAAGAACTTAGTCCTTCAGTATCTAATAACCTAAATATGACAACACTTAACACATATCTCAGTTGCACATTCAAAAGGGAACAACACAAGTATCCACTTAATATACATACATATATATATATATTATACACACACACATATATATATACACATATATATGAACAAGCACATTCTTAACCAAATAGGACAAAAGTTAATATCTATTATAATCCACGTTTCTGCAAATGGTCCCATGGCTTCAGCTGATATTTATGACTACCTTCTTCTACGACCCATTCTGTATTTCCTCCACCATCAGCAAGCACCTCTGCAGGTCTTGGCTCTTTCCCTGGAGGAGTGACCCATACCTTCATCCCTGAAGAGTCTGGGCCATTTATTGTCCTGTCTGGTTTGGGTTGTTGGAGTTTTCCATTGACCTTAATCATAGGACATGGTGGCACCAGAAGGCGCCCTACAGCATCTCCTGCCTTCCAGACATAATCTTCCTTGCCCCCATTGTGGAGAAAAAGTCCAATTTCATATTCCTTCCACCATTATCCCACACCCTTAAAATCCATTCCCACACATATTCCTTAGGCTTCTGCAGGAATGATTCAGCAAACTCATTAATTTCTTTAGTGGTATAACGCACCTCCTCGTGGACCACAGTTTCTATCTCACCTTGAGGGGCTTGCTTAGACTTCAATCTGGTTATAGGTCTAGAGGCAACAATTGTTGGGCCCTGAGGGACATTAGCTCCCACTGGGAGGGGGGGATTAGTTTCCTCAGGCAAGGGTGGGGAGGAGGGATCTGCAGGGTGTGGATTCTCTGCTAAGGGTGGGGAGATTAATTCCTCAGATAAAGAAAATCCCTCAGAATCCGAGGGTTCAAAATCCTCATCATCATGGTTCTCCCACACATCTTCATCCCAAGTTTCAGGGTTCCACCCTTTCCCCACCAGTGCTCTCACTTTAACTGCTGACACTCTTCGTGGCTGGGAATTAAGTACTGGATTTTGAGTGTGCTCCAAGTCAAAGGCTGGGGTTCTTAGAAAAGGAGACTGCTAGAGGCCATGAGATGAAGGAGGAAAGATCTGGGTGACACAGCCACGAGCCCAGGGACGCCAGCCTACCAGGCACTGCCAGAAGTTGGGCGCAGCACAGAACGAATTGTCCCTGAGTCTGGAAAGAGGCACTCGGTGATACTTCACCTCTGGCTGTGAACCATGACAGAATACATTCTTGTTGTTTTTGGAAACTAGTTTGTGCTGGCTGTTGAAGCAGACCCAGGAAGCTAACTCTCAGCACAGGGACTTGGTATACAGTGTCCCTGGCACTATCTATTGGCTCTACAGCTTCTTCTCACCCAGAAGGCAAAGCTAACTCCCTCCTGGTTGATGTCACCTTGTCCCCTGGACAGTTTTTGTCCCAGGCTGACCCTCAGACTTAGAGATTACCCGCCTTGGAATTCTTTACAGGGTAGAGGTGGGATAGGCCATCTGGATGTCTGCAGTGCCCAGCATAGGACTGACACAGACATGGCGCTCAGTAAAGCTGGAAGGAGAATCTGTGTTTGGATCCCTTTTGGCTCTCAGCTCCTGGATAGCTTCAAGCTTTCATGGCATCTTCCATTATCATGGTCAAATGCAGGGCATCTGGTACCCCTCCCCATCCTTCTCCTCCTCTCTCCCCCACATATGGGGGAATTAGGTGTGAACGAATAAAAAACATAAGGATCCCATTTACTCTCCCTCTGCCTCTTTTTAAGCCATGTGCATTTAGAATTAATCAGCCAAGCATGACTGAGAGTTTTGACAAACCCAAAGTATCGGGAAAAGCATTCAAGATGTTTTGATGATCTTCAGGGCAGAGGCGGTCAGACTGTTGGCTCACAAGTTTGTTCTGGCTGAAGTTAGTGAAGGCTGTGAGAAACACAGTTTGTGTTGGCCTGGGAAAGGGTGGGATGGACCGGGCACTCCGGCAGCTGCAGAGATGCCTCCGGAGCTTATCTTAAGACTCAATGTGCCCAGGGAACAGCCTGTACTGGATGGGTCAGAGAGTCTGGCCACTGAGCCCCCACCTGTTCTAGAACTGATGCCTTTGGCCCAGAGCTGTGGCCCAAGTGCTGTAACCCTGGGCAAACCTGAGGCTTTGCATTGCTGCTATGTAATCTGTAATGTGTAATCATAGGAGGGATGCAGAGATTGTTGTACATACAGCTAGATTCTGGAGGAACCGGGACATATGAACTCACAGTGCTTGTGACAGCATACACAAGACCTGTGCAAACCCAAGCCAGACAAAAACCCAGCATGGGCTGAGGAGATGGGCAAGAAGACCCAGACCTAGCTGAGGGTCTAGTGGCAACTGATACCTTCTGGAAGGAGAGTCAGTTTTCTTTACTGGTGTGTCACCTGGAAGGACAGACCCACACCCACACCCAAGAACACTTTGGAACCACAGATTAGATGGAATAGGTTTAAAATAAAAGATGGGCTGAAGAGATGGCTCTGTGGTTAAGTGCACTCTCTGATCTTGTAAAGACCTGGGTTTAGTTCCCAGAACACACACTCTGGCTAACAATGGTTTATAACTCCATTTTCAGGGGACCTGACACCATCTTCTGGCCTCTGTGGGCATTGCACGTCATGGGCGCACTTATATACATGCAGGCAAAACATTCATACATATAAAATAAAAATATCAAAATATTTAAAGACAAATAATAATAGAGGAGATGAAGTGGGGGGATAGTAAGGTGGGGGAGAGTGGAGAAGGGGGTCTGACTATGATCTAAATACATTGTAGGAAATTCTCCAATCAATAAAAAAGAAAATAAGTTAATCACTTATTCCTTACCTTTTAGAAATGCCTACATCTGATGCATGAAAATACCATAGAAGAGTAGTTGTAAAGGGAAAAATCCATTTTAACCCACCTGGTACAGATAACTACAAACTGCATATCCTTCCAGATGGCCTATGTATGATTGTGTGCACATTATCTATAAATACCCACATTGGACCCTGGCAAGATCCAGAATCCCAAAGTCTGCAGAAAGAGACTCAAATAACACATAAAAATATGAAAATTTAAATTGGGAGTGCAATCATGAGCTCTTGGCTGCTGAACCTTCATAGTTTACAGGCACTTTCTTGGCTAGATCAGGGCAGGTCCCTTCTTAGACACTCTTGGAGTATCTGTTATGCATATCTGAATGTGTCATAATGCATTCATGCATCATTTTTTTTCTTTTCTGCTGGTCTGTAACTGCAAGGCTGGGGAGGTGGCTCCCTGAACCCCACACTGCCATCACTGCCATCCTGCCCAGCAACTGCCCTAGTCCACACTCCTGGCCCTGGAGAACAGCAGAGGCCTGGACCCTGTGACAGTGGACTGGGCTGCTATATACCTGTGCACCTCTGTGAATACCTTCAGTCTTCCCCTGGGAAACCTGCTACTGACAAGAACCCAAGGGCTGTGTCCCTGGAAAGGAGACATGACTAGCCTTTTGGGATTCTATTTGATACTGGCTTTACAGAACGGCACCATAATTTACTGTATAAAATATGGAGCAAGGGAATGCTTCATAGGCCAGAAGATTAATAGAGATCTTATTTGAGCTCCCTTAAGAGAAGGACAAAAAGCCACCAAATGTTCTTGTGAATACCTCAGTCTAGATATGTAGGGGAAATGGCTCTTTGGCAAGTAAGTTCTCACCCAGCTTTCTGAACCATACCTAGGACCAGGGTAAGGATGGGGTAAGGCTCTCCAGAGGCTATTAACAGGAACCAGCACCACACTGCAAGGAGAGCCAGGCACTACTGTATCTAGCAGAGACTTGAAGAATACAGGTAAGGGCTTGGAGCTCATCTCCACTTAAAAGTATTTTTGACTTGATAATGGCTTATTATAAATGTAATTAGGCAGATAACCCAATAGAAGCTACTGTATCAGATGCTTTGGCTTTCTGGTCCTAAATGACTTCGCTGCTGGCTTTGAATCTGCTACAGTGGAATAGGCAGGGGCATTTTTCTCTATTCTGAGTCTTAACAAACATCACAGGCGGAGGGAGAATAGTAACATAGTTATTGCCTTGATTCAGGGATTTGAAAAGTCTCCAAATTTGTACTATAACATATTCTATGGGGTCTTGCTGGCTGCACTGTCTACAGGGTGGCATGCTTGTTCCTAGAACTGAAGATATATCAGTGAGGCCTGGAAATGGCAAGTTTCCTGGAAATCTGGCAAGATATTTGTGTGCCGAGGGTGAGACCCACGTACTGTGAAATCCATCTCCTGTCATTCCGGCGATCTAGAGCAGGCTGGCCAGGTTTTCCTGTGAAAGGCCACATAGAGAATGGTTTTATCATTGAGTACATGTTCTCATTGCCATTACTCGACTCTCCAGCTATAGTATAAAAACCGCTATAGACAATACGTAAACTAAGGAGCAAGGCTGTGCTCCAACAGAATTTTATTTTTGAAAAAGTTTGTGGCAAGACCTTAATTTACAGATCCCTGATCTGGAGAATGTCAAATGTCTCCCCATAAAATGACCAAGTCCTCTTTCTTATGCATCTTCCCACTAACCAAGAGATATGCATCAAGTGTATGCTTTAGATTGGTTGTTGTAACAAATTACTGTGGATGACTGCCCAGCAAATGTTGACTTTTCATAACTGGAGTCTGTCAGTCTGAGATGGGGGGGCAGCATAGATGGATCCAGGTGGGGGCCCTCTTTCAGATTGAAAACTGGGAGGTTCAAATTGAGGTTCCTTCTCCCACAGTGGAAAAAGAGCTTGAGAACTCTTGGGGTTGTTCATAAGGGCACGAATCCCAGTATGACAGCTTCACTGTCATGCGTTAGGTTAGTTCCCAAGGTCCCATCTTCTACTGCCATTAGAAGGCCCAGGACTTCAACATGTGAATTTGAGGAATTCCAAATCAACTGATGCCACTTCCAGGTGTACTGTTGTCATGTGTATACCAGGGGACCTGAGAAACAGGCAGGCTTATGAAAGGCTCAGATAATGGATCTCTAGTTGATCCACAACACAGTTCAGGAGTCTTTTCACTCAAGTCCTTTGAGCTGGTGTGCCTACATAAACTAAGATGGTAAATGGTCTTTTGTGAAGATACCATATTAGGTACTTGGCTTTTGTTGTGATAAAATACCCTGACAAAAGCAATTAAGGGAAGAAAGTGTTTATTTTGGCTCACAGTTCCAGAAGGGATACAGTGCATTATGGGAAATGGGGTCAGGGGAGAGCCACGGTGCAAGAACATGAGGCTAGCCCATGAGGCTAGTCAGGAAGCAGAGTGATCACATTTCATCCACACACAGGAAGCAAGGAGAGAGAGCAGGAAGTGGGGCCAGGCTAGACAACCTCAAAGCCCACTCCATGTGCTTCCTTCAGCGAGGCTTCCCAGATAGTGCCGCCAACAGGGGACCCAGAGTTCAAGAACATGAGCTGATGGGGGGCAGTTCCTTCCCAGTGGAACCACAACAGTCCTACCTCTAACTCTCCTTGGTGCTCTGTGCAGGCAGTGTTTCTCCCGCCTTTACTGTAGGTCAAATTCCTGTCCCAGCTTCAGAGAGGTGCCCTAGCTGCAGAAGAGCGCCCCCCCCGACCGGCTGTTTAGAAAGAGTTTGAGTTAGTTGATAGTTGGCTAACTGAGCAGGCACTTTTATTCATCAAGGCTTTTAGCCACAGCTAGCAAATCCACAATCCTTGTAAATACCGCTCATGCTACTCAATGCTCTCACCTCTCAGGATGCACAATGTTGATTCCGCTCAGGATCAGTTTTTTTTTTTTTTTTTTAACCTGTCACCAGCAGTCTCCTTCCTGTCCTGCTTGTGGCTGTGACAGTTTCCTAATTCCATTTGGTGAGGCTGCTTTTCAGGACTTATTCTTAGAGCTGCTCTCTTAGATGATAGTCTCTCCCAAGGTGGACCATTGACAGGAACTTAGAAGCAGGCTGATGATTTGGGAATGTGAGTCCAGAGAAGATGCAGGGCAGTCTGAGAAGAGGGAAACCAAACGAAAAAAAGCTAATACAATGGCTTGTTACTGAGCTAGCCGTGATTCTGGGTGGTTTGCGTTTTATCCTGTTGGGACTGTTCTGAGTGTTCTATGCCAGAAGTGTTAACAATGTGGTGATGTTGAGAGGCGATGAAACCATAAAGAAGTGGGGTCTAATGGGAGGTGATCAGGCTGTTTGGGGGCACTGCCCTCAGAAGGATTAATGTTGGTCTCATGAAGTAAGTTAGTTCTTGAGAGTAGGTTATTATAAAGTGAGGCTACCTCCCCCGTGCTTGGGACTTCTTGCCCGTAGCTGTTTCCCTTTTCATTTTTCTGCTGTGTTGTGATGAAGCCACAGAGTTGGAACTATGCTGTTTGGCAACTTCCAGATGCCAAAATTGTAAACCAAAATAAATCTGTTTATAAATTACTCAGCCTCAAGTATTCTGTTACAGTAATAGAAAATGGACACATTCTGGGACCTTTTGAAAGCTTCAGAATTGCACAAGTAATAGAAACATTGACCCTCCACATGTCACTTCATGAAGTACTATCTCCTTTCAGTTTCAGGTTTGCCTGATGCTCCGGTGGATATCACAGTATTAGAGAAGTTCCAGGTCAGAAACCCAAAGACAGGTAGTGCAGTTGAGGTGACAAATAGAAGGCTGAAATTGTAGAATTATTGTCTCAGTAACAAGTAAACAGAAGAGGTGTTGATCCATTCCATGATGTGGGCTTCATACTCTTCTCCTAACATTTCTGCTAACATTTCTGCTAACACCCGTTATGCAGCTAGGTCCCCGACAAATGTAGTATATAATAATACACACTCCCGTGGACTGGTTACTATGACAGCTATCTGCTCTTTCATAATCTCCATTCTATTGTTGGCCTTAAAGGACAGTGGAAAACGTGACTGACTGTGGACAGATGTGGGGTCCTTCAGCTGAAGCATGATCATGTTTCTCCAGTGTTACTTAATGAGCAGGGTGACCCCGTCTACAGGCTGAAGAAGTTTGATCCACCGGGACAACAGACTTGCTCCGTCCACCCTGCCTGGGTCTCCCCAGCTGACAAATACTCGAAACACCGAATCACAGTGAAGAAAAGCTTCAAGGTACACATGGCCCAGCAACCCTCTCCCGTCCTTTGAGGGTTCGTTAATGTTTCCTGCTATCTCTCTGTCTCCTCCCTGTCCAATGGTCAACAGTAACCAAACACATCAGTCTGTGAACCATGAAGTCTTCTTACCCACCCCAGGCTCTTTGGAATCCAATCTCATTGTTGCTTTTGATGGAGTCAGTAGTGATGGGCATCACCTTCATAGAAGTAACAAACTTGACTTTTTTTCCTTCACATTTTGAATTACTGTCAGGTTATTAAAGATAAAATGATTTGAAAGCTCAAACAAACAAAAACAAACAGGACAGTGGAATTTCATACTGAGGATTCAGACATGGAAAAAGGCAGGCGGTGACCAGTTGCAGGTTTGGGTGTTACTCTTCAGTATTCAGATAAAATTCAATTGAATTCAGTTGGAGAATTCCCTCCATCATATTGGCCTGTGAGCGTGTTTCTGAGGCATTTGTTTGATTGTTAATTGGTGTAGGAGGGCTCAACCGCTGTGGGTGGTGTCATCTCTAGGCAGGTGGGCCTGGGCTGTGTAATCAAGGTAGCTGTGCAGGCCAGGCAGGGGAAGCAAGCCAGTAAGCAAGCGGTCTCCACCATGGTCTCTGCTTCAGTTCCTGCCTCCTGGTTCTTGCTTCTAATTTTTTTACCTTGAGTTTCTGTCTTGGTTTCCTTTGATGATGGACTATAACCTGTAAGCTAAAATAAGCTTTTCCTTTGCCAAGTTGCTTCTGGTCACTGTTTATCACAGGACAGAGGCACAGCTAGGACATAAATGGGTACTGGAGTGGGGTAGTGCTAGGATGGATTTTGTGCCTTGAACTATTTTATGGGAGGAAGGTAGAAGATTTGGGAGATTTGGGATGGAAAAAAAAACAAACATTGAGTGCTCAGAGCTCAATGAGCTGTTATGGGAACTTGGAAGACAATCTTGAGAGAAATGTAGATGATAGAAGCCTGGTTTGTGAAGTTTCAGAGGGAAGCAAAGACTCTAACCAGGGCTGTTGATATGATGTGTTCCAATTAAGAATTTGTGGGAGTAAAACCTTCTGTGATTCACTAGGACACATGATGCTTGTTAGCTGGAGCTGAAAAATCGTGTGTGATTAATAAGAGAGCAGATTAATAAGATTAATAAGAAATACTTCACTAGGAAGTATTTCTTTAGGGTTAGCACATAGAAGCTGTGGTCCAGGGGCCAGGGCTGGGGTAGGTGGGACAAGGCTGCACATCAAGCTGTCAGCTGGACCTGGCAGCTGAATCTAAGAACTTCCTACATGGTACTGATTTTCATGGCATGAAGGAGTCACAGAAAGCAGCTGAGGCTTGGCATTGCCTGGTAAGGTTAGAGTTTTCTTGAGGATAGGCCAGGAGAGGCCATTGGTGAAAGTGCAGCCACAGTTACAATGGACATCCAAGCATATTGGAGATGCCAAGGCTGTGGAATGATCACCAAGGGTAGTAGCAGGTGTGGATTAGAGCCTGCCTCATCCTAGAAGACAAGCTGTGTGCAGGACTAATGGCAGACCTAGGGAAGTAGAGCCATTCAAACCACTTGGAGCCCAGAAGATCACAAGTGAGTCCCAGATGTCAGACACTGAGCTACACTGCTGGACTTTGGTTTTGCTGAAGGGAGATTGTTTTTGTGTCCTGGTTCTTCCTGTTTGGAGCAAGGAAGTATTTAATTTGTTTTTTTTTTTTTTTAATTTTTATTTTACTGGACCCAACTCTTAAGTGGCGTTTAGATTTTTAAAGGGATCATTGGCACTTTTTAAAAAAAATTATTTATTTTTGTATGGGTATGAATGTACTGTTTGCATGTGGATGCTGGGGATCAAACCCAGGTCCTCTGTAAGAGTGGTTGGTGCTCTTAACCACTAGGCCATCTCTCTAGCCCCATTGGCATTTTTTAAAGACTGTGGGACTTTTAAGGTTGCACTCTATCTTATAATATGTTATTAACAAGAAACCATATAATATGTTATTAATATTAACAGGGACAAACAAGATAGCAAAGGTTACAGTTTAGCATCCATATATTTATCTGTTATGTCGACAGGAGGTGGACTTGTGATGGCTAATATTGGTTGTTAATGACACATTTGGGAAGAGGGCTGTCAACCGAGGAATTCCTCCATCGGATCGGCCTGTGGGCATGCCTTCTGGGACATTTTCTTGGTTGCTAATTGATGTAGAAGAAGGACCCAGTCTACTGTGGGCAGTGCCATCCCTGGGGAGGTGGCCTGGGCTGACTAAGAAATGTAGCTGAGGAATCCAGAAGAGCAAGCCAGCAAGCAGTGCTCCTGTAGCCTTGGCTCCAGCTCCTGCCTGCAGGCTCCTCCTGCCCTGACTTCCTCTGATAATGGACTATAATCTTAAAGCTAAACTAAACCCTTTCCTCTCCCAAGTTGGTTTTGGTCAGTGTTTTATCACAGCAACAGATAATCAAACTAAGAGAGCTTACAATATTTCTGCCTGACTTGTGGCTCTGCGTGTCTGTGGGACCCTAGAAAGCAATTTGGGTGGATTTCTGATTATTCCCCCTCGTCTAGTCACTTGATGTTGTTGTTTTAAAGCTTACTGAAGGCTATTGCAGGAATAGGACCATAAAGAAACTAAAGCACTGGGATGTCTTTTAGAGCAGACCTCTGGTAGGATGCCTATGGGCAAAAGGCAGTAGAAATGCGATTGTATAGCGGCTCAGGGACCTCGTATTCTCAGCTGTGAGAAAAAAAGAACCATATTCCCCTCCTGTGTCTTCTTGCTTCTTCGGAAATGGTGTCTTGGATTGAGCAGAGAGGAGCTGGGAAGAAGACCTTCCCAGTTTTCACGTATTCTTCTCATGAACAGATTAGATCTTTATTATTTATTTATTTATTTATTTATTTATTTATTTATTTATTATTTGTCTTTTTGAGACAGGGTCTCCCTGTAGCCCCAGCTGTCCTGGAACTCACCTTGTAGACCAGGCTGGCCTTGAACTCACAAGGATCCGCCTGTCTCTGCCTCCCAAGTGCTAGGATTAAAGGCATGCACCACCACCACCACCACCACCACCACGCCCAGCACCGATTAGATCTTTATCACCAGTAAGTTTTGCTTTTTAGGCTGGAAGTTGCAGACTCCTCTGGCTATGTGGACATGTGGAGCAGGACATATGGACAGCTGCTGGGGACTGGATCTACTTGAGAGCTCAGGAAAAGTAACATTATTTTTATATTAAAGCCAGAATTACTTTATGAAGCAGAGTGCAACATACACGTGATTTCTTTCAAAATAGGAAACAAGAGTTTTCAAATGAATTTATAAGAGGCAACCTTGGGCTTCGCTCTGTCCTCCGATTTCCTTGTAGCCTATGTGTACACTGGCTCTCATTTGGAATACCCACATGGAAGCCGTCAGAGTGCTGACATGTGGTCTCATGTAGCCCAGAGTTGGCTGTGGTCTTCTATAGGCCTCACCCTGTGGTCTCTCCTGCCTTGCCCAAGCTTAGGCTGCCCCCAGTCTGCCTTTCCTCAATATGCCATGGATGGTCAAAGTACTGTGCCTTTTTACTCTTTTTAGAAACCTTTCTCCTTTCCTCTTCCTCCTCCTTCTCCTCTTCCTCCTCTTCTTCCTCATCTTCCTTCTCCTTCCCCTCCCCCTCTCTGCTTCCTCTTCCTCTTTCTCTTCTTCCTTTCTTCCTCCTCTTCCACCTCTTCCTCATCTCTTTTTTCTCCCCTTCTTCCTCTTCCTTCTCCTCCTCCTCTTCCTCTTTTCCCTCCTCTTCCTTTTCCTCCTCTTCTTTCTCCTTCTCCTATTCCTTTTCTTTGGCAAGGTTTTTTATGTAGCCCAGGTAAATCTTGAACTCACAGTAATCCTCCTGCCTCAGCATCCTGAGTGCTGGGATTACAGGTGGATATCACCATGCCTGGCTACCTGATACCACCATGCTTTTTCTTTTAGGAAGACTGATAATCTTCAGGCTTCAGCCTTGTGCCATCTTTCCCAGGGCTTTGTTTCATATAATTGGAAAAGTACTTAGCTGAGCATCCATTAGGCTGAGATGTCTCCAGTGCCAAGGATTCCCACATAAGCAAATCAAAATCTAGTTCCATGGAAGGAGTAAAAAGAAACTTCTGCTTGACCAACCAGGATCTGCCAACTAACCTATGACTAGTGCTTTTCTACTTTGACCAGTGAGATGTTTGTTTGTCTTCCTCCTGTGAACACCTTATAAAGTTTTCCTCTTGATGGGGCACTGGGCCAGTTGGGGTCTGGTGCTACCCCATTCGTGAATCATTGAATGTCTAAATTAGCACTTTGAAAGTTTTAATGGACCTGTTTATCTTTTAACACCACAGTTAAAAGCTGGATAGTAGCTAAAACAGTAAAAACAGACTGTATTCAGAAAGTATTAGAATAGGATAAAAGAGATTTCAGGATAGAAATGGGCTCAATTCTGAATACATTAAACTGAGAACCTAGAGCCCAGGAGTAGGATGGAGAACGATGACGGGTAATCACACAGGAATTTTGCTGAAGACAGACAGGCCAGGGTGGTCAGGTACTGAGGGTGGAGGGAGGAGGATGAGGGTCTTGACAAGATATTGGGGGTGATTGCTCTAGTATGCTTTCAATTGCTGTGACAAAACACTCTGACCAAAACTAACTTGTGGAGGAAAGGGTTTATTTGGCTTACAAGCACCATTGACAAGGGAAGCCAAGGCAGGAACTCAGGGCAGGAACCTGGAGCACAGACCATGCAGGAATGCTGCTCACTGGCTTGCTCCTGGGTCCACGCTCAGCCTGCTTTTTTTTTTTTTAATTTGAGACAGGGTTTCCCTTTAGTCCCAGCTGGCTGGGCTCACTCTGGAGACCAGGCTGGCCTTGAACTCACAGAGAACTGCTTGCCTCTGCCTCCTGAGTGCTGGGATTAAAGGCATATGCCACCATGCCTGGTACTAAAGATGATTCTTAGCTGCCATGTGGGTACTGGGACTCAAACCCAGCTCCTCTGCAAGAGCAGTCAGTGCTCTTAACTGCTGAGCCATCTCTCCAGCCTGGCCTGTTTTCTTATACAGTACAGAACAACCTGCCCAGGGGTGGCACTGCCCACAGTGCCTGGGCCCTCCCACATCATTCAACACTCAGGAAAATGGCCTACAGACATGGCCACAGGCCAGTTCAATAGAGACAATTCCCCAGCTGGGGCTCCCTGAACTCAAGTGTGTCAACTTGACTCTAAAGCTATTCAGCGCAGTGTTCAAATGCAAGGGTGATGGATTCTAACAGAACACACACTGAAACCCTGGCTCAGCAGAGCGTGGAGAGGGGAGCTGTGGGGCTGGATAAATCCATCATGGCTGAGTGTAAGAGGGCTGGCTCCTCACCCCAAAAACCTAGAAGGCTGAAAGGAGATGGGGGCCACTCCCAGTCATCATATTGGACATCTGGCACCTGCAGCCCACTCCCTAGGGGAGTGTAGCTTGAAGTGTAGCATTCCTAAGCTTGTCCCTCCTGAGGCATGTCCACTCTGTCCTCTGGAGGCAAATGGCACAAGTCATAAGCTTAACTCAGGGGGATATGTTTTTTCTGCCATAAAACTTAGCCATTGCAGAACACATGTAGGCTTCTCCTCTGTCCTGCCCATCTCCTGGTCAAAGAGCCCAACAAGACTATATAAGTGCTTAAAACCCCTGCAGTAAATGAGTTTTACCTGCTAATGCAGCTCCCAGATCTTTCTTTGGATCTGTTCCAGTTCATTTGCCATTCTGGGGACCATCCTCTGGTCCTTTCTGCTTCCCTCCTTGTGGCCATGGCTGGGCACAACTGCCATACCTAGCACCATGAGGCTGGTGACCTGGGAGGCAGGAACCTCACGACATGGAGGAAGCCAACAGAGACTGACTAACGTTTGCTTGAGGAGAATCTTTGTCATCACTCCCCTCAGAGTTAAGAGTGGGGCTGGGAGAAGGCTCAGTGGATAAAGTGTTTACTCTGCAAGCATAAGGACCTGAGTTAGGATTCCCATAACCCAGATAAAAGCTGAGTGTGGTGGTGTGTGTCTGTAACCCCGGCAGTGGACAGGCAGAAACAGGGAGCTCCCTAGGCTCACTGGCCAGCCAGGCTAGTCAGGGTAAGCTTGGGGTCAGTGAGAGACCCTGTCCCCCTCCCCAACCCCCCAAATAAGGTGGAGAGCAATTGAAGAAGACACTTGACATTGACTTTTGGCCTCCACATGCAGGCAAAAACTTGTGCATGCTCAGTTGAGCACATGCATATTTACCCATATGAACACACACAGACACGCACACAGCTAATAGTGTTTTCTAGTACTTCGTTCATAGGACTTATTGCCTCTCAGCCTTATTTCCAGATGATACCCTTTACTGGATGGCCTGTATGCTACTGCTCGGTGGCTGCATTCCCCATGGAAGAGAAGCTGGAGAGGGATTCAAGCTCACAGCTAGCTCCCCAGTACTGAGCATAGTGCCTGCCAAAGAATCTTAAGCCTATTTTAAGAGACTGGTACTGGGGGTTATGGAGATGGCTCATAGGTTAAGAGCACCTGCTGTTTTTCCAGAGGACCAGAGTTCAGTTCCCAGCACCCATGTTGGGTGACTGACAACCACCTATAACTCCAGTTCCAAGGGATCTTATATCCTCTTCTTACATGTGTACAGGCAGACACATGCAAGAGACACAGATAGAGTCAGATAGACAGACAGACACACACATACACGAGAGAGAGAGAGAGAAAGAGAGAGAGAGAGAGAGAGAGAGAGAGAGAGAGAGAGAGAGAGAGAGAGAGAGAGAGATTGGTACTGAATAACTGAATGCCGGGACAGGTGAAGGGGCCTTGGGGACACTTTGGAAATACTGTCTCTGCTGGCTGGTGCTGGGGATTCTGGTTAAATAGCTACCACTGTCCTGTTTACCTAATTTGCTCTTTGTTTTTCCCAAGCCCCATGGACCTCCAGGAACAATAACCTCTTCATCTGTATGAGATTTGTGAGCCATCAGTTCCCGACCACGGCCATTTCCTTTTGTCCAGGGGGAGAAGGTGATTCCCTTCAGTCTTCTGAATTTAAAAATGAAAGCTGTCCAGATACATCTGGTCTACCTCTCTGCTCCCTTTTCCCTCCAGCCCCCTAACTTTGCCTCCAAATGAAATTCCTTCCTGGCAGAGGGGAGGCTTAGGGAGTCCACATGTAGTCTCTTTCAAGCTTTGGGGGAGGGCAGATGGTTCCAGTCAGGGGTTCTTTACTTGAAGAGTTTTATTCCTTCAGGCAAAATGTGGGATGTGGATTTGCAGGCTGGCTCAGCACAAAACCCTGGGGGCCAACTGACTCTCCCAGGTTGGGTGAGTATGGGTGGGAAGGGGAGGGACCTAGGGGGTAGCTGACTTCAGAGTCTTGATGTGCTCTGGGGTCAACCTAAAAGAGCTATTCCAGGTTACTTGTCTATGCTGGGTGAACATTCCTTATTTATGGTCAGTGGAATCTGAAATGCTGCAATCCTCCCAGCTTTGTGAGTTTGGGAAGAATCGGTTAAAACATTCTAGAAAAGTAGTAAGGCTTTGATATGACCTTGAAAATGGGAATCATTTGTTAGGAGGGAAACAGACTATGAAGACATAATTTGGTAAATTAATCCAATCCAACAAATCTTGGTGATTACCTAGTCTGTGGCTTGTGTGTTTATGGATCTGCTCTCCATCCAGATGGGGACTCTGCATTACTGCTAGATAGAGAGACTCAAAGGGCTGGGTCTTTTAGTGACTGGACTCTTCCTGCAGCCTGCAGAAGAGTGTGTGCAGGGCTCACAACAGTCAGGAAGACAGTCGTCAGTTCCGCGTGGCAGGGCCAAGAAGACCTCACAGAGGACAGGTCTGAACTGAGACTCAGAGGGATTTCATTGGCTAGGTATGACAGAGTAGAAGGAATGGGAAGGGTGATGTAGGCTGGAGAAGAACATATGCAAAGATTTAGCTGCATGAAACAGCATGTGCATTTGGGAAAAGCTGTATGGTACTTGTTATTTGATAATTACTTATCAATCCCTATTGAGTGGTATGGACTGTCCCAGGGGCTGGGGATAGAGGAATGAGTAAGGCAAGTGAGTTGCTTTCTCAATGTATGTATTTGCTAGGGTTGGTACAGCAGACTGTGGGGCTTGAGTAAAAGCTTGCTGTCTCAGAATCCTAGAAGCCGGACGTGCGAGACCCATACAGTGTAGAGGTAGAGGCTTCTGGGCTCTGTCCTTGTCTGTGGGTGTCTTCTCTGTCTGTATTCACATAGCCTCTCTTCTTATAAAGACACCAGCCCTACAGGACAAGGGCTCACTCTAAGATCTCCATTTTAACTTAACTATCTCTTTTTGAATACTGCACACTAGGGTTGGAGGTATAGCTGGCTTAGCATGTCCAAGCACCTGTCTTCAACCTCCAGCACCAACCAGCCAACCAACCAATGCCGCAGAGGTCAGAAGAGGGTGTCGGACTCCCCTGGAATTGGAGTTAAAGACAGTTCTTAGCTGCCATGTGGGTGCTGGGGATCGAACCCGGGTCCTCTGCAAGAGCAGTCAGCGCTCTTAACCATTAGGCCTTCTCTCCAGCCCCCCCCCCCCCCGGCTTGTTCTTTTATAACAACTCTCTTATGAAAGCTCAGTAGGGCCCTCTGGGGGTATAAGTCATTTAACAGAGCAATGACCCCAAGAAAGGCCCAGGGAGAAGTGCAACGGAAAAGAAAAGGAAGCCTTCATGGAGTGTGTGTTCAAGTGCGTATCCACTGAGAAACTGATGCTGAGTCACCCCTGGGTTGGCTGACTAAGTGTGCCTGAAGTGTTTGCTGAGATGAGGAAGGTTTGCTAGGGAAACCCCAGGCAAATTAGGGTCCAGCCGTTATCTGGCTGCATAGTTATCCCAGCTTGGGGGAGCTGGGAGGAAACTGAACGATCCACCAGTTCCCCATCTGTCTTTGGTTTCCAGATCTCCAAACTGGAGTTCCAGCTCAACCTTGCAGCTTGAGAAGCCCTTGGCTTTGAGCTGGCAGCCTGCTGATGGCGGGGCGGGGGCTGGTGAGTCTATGAACAGGCAGCAGGTGCGAGATGCTTGCGTTGGCCTGCCTGCCACCTTTTCCTCCTCATTCCCAGAGTGTTGCACTCCAACAGCATCCACGTAAAGCATACACATTTTAATTCCTGCCTCAGGCTCTGCTGTGGAGAAGCTGGCATAGTCCAGCTGTGATTTTGGTGGCCCAAGTTCAAGTCTCAATTCTTGGGTTGACTTGCTATGTTGCTTTGGATTATTAATTTCACTCATCTGGGCCTCAGTTTCCCCATTTCCAAATGAGGATTTAGAAGTCTATGCTCCCTGGTGCCTTCTCAGCCCCCCTATTCTCTAAAGCTGTGGGAGTCCCCCAGAAGACTCTCATGCTTTTTCTGTTAAGTAGGAAGCCACAAGCTCCTTTCAACTCAGTTGTATTTGTTTCCCCATCACTGTTAATGAATCTTGGTTTTCTGAGCAATTTTTATTTAAATGAATAAGAGAGGACAAGGAGAAAGCAGGTTTGGAAACTCATAGTCTCTATGCCCTGAAGGTATTTTCCTAAAACAATCTTTTTTTTTTTTTTTGTCTAAAAATGGGGGTGGGGCTTACTTTGCAAGGATATTCAGTTGTTTCAAAATGGTCTTTGAAACTAAAGACTGTGGAAAAGTTCAAGGAGAGGCACAAACTGATTGGGGATAAATAGTTCCATATGAGTTACTGGATATAATATTCCTCCTTGTACTACTTAATTCTGGTGAAAGCAGAGACTGCATGCTTGGTGTGCGCTAACAGATGTGTGCTTAACTTTAATGGGATTTTTAGAAGGGTCAAGAATTCCCCTAAAGAGTACTTATTCCACTCTGCTCTCTGAAGGTCATAAGAAGCCACTCAGAATTCCACCTCCTACTGGTTCCCAGGCCATAGAGGCTCCCCTCACTCCTATGATAAACAATTCGGGAAAAATCAGCACTAACAGTGGTGATGATCTTAATAAAGCCAATGCTGCTCGTTAGATGTGCAGCACAGGAACTTATTTCACAAAGAGAGATGTTCAGTAATTTGTCCAAGCTACATAGCGATGGAGGAGAAGTAGGACTCAAGTCTGCAATCCCAAAGTCTGTGCTTTGGTCACTATGTGACATAGGAAGGGGGAACTGAGTCTTGGGCAGTGGTCTGGACAGAAGTCCTGTAGGTCTCTTCCAGTTTCACTCCCCAGCAGTGTTTCTTCCTTCTTTGGATGGTAGAGCACGATTAGTGTAGGTAGATGTCACTTTGTATTTTGGGTACATTTAGCTGCACAGCACCCGAAAGAGGTCAGGAAAGATGACAAGGCTGTGGAGAAGCGGGCTGATTAGTGACAAGAGCCTTGACGCTAGGGTCATGTCATGATTAGCGGTCTGGCTCTAGTATTTCCTGAAATGTGATCTTGGGCAAGTAATTTAACTTTTGTGCAGCTTGGCTTCAAGGAAGGTAAATCGTTAGAATAGGACCATGCAGGTCACAATCTGACCACGTCTAAACATATACTAGGGGCTGGAGAGATGGCTCAGTGGGTAAGAGCGCTGGCTGCTCTTGCAGAAGACCTGGGTTTGCATCCCAGTACTCACATGACAGCTAACAATTGTTCATAACTCCAGTTCCATGGGATCCAACACCCTCTTCTGGCCTCTGTATGACATGGATGCACTCATATGCATGCATGTAGAACACTTGTACATGTAAAATAAAAAAATGTGAAAACCATATATGAAAGGAACACATGACAATGAAGTTACAGGATTGTGTGTAATTTCTTTAAATTTTTTCAATGTAGGAGGAGAAAAATACATATATATATCCCCCCTCCCCTCAAAAAATAGTGAATTCTGTGGGTGGCATAGAGTTGATAGTTTTTTGAGGCAGATTTATTTATCATTTAAGAAATATATTTAAACAGAGTTTTGGTTTCAGGAAGGCATGGCCGGGAGCTGTTCTAGAAGAGGTTGAGGCACAGGGGGGTGCTGTGTCCCTGGCATCCAGCGAGCCCCGAGCTGCCTGCAGCACAGAACGGTTAGCTGCTCACCAAATCTGTTTCTTTTTTACTCTTGGGCACAAATTATCCTCTTGTCCAAGCCTTTTTGTGGTGAGTCCTGACCACGTGTTCCAGCATGCAGTGTAGCTGGAAACTTTATGTACCATTTACAGATTTGCAGGACTTGCCCACGAAACCCTCCCTCTCTTCCCTTGTCTGCTGGGTGTCGATGCCTGTGTTAGGTACTTTTACATCATTATGACCAAATACCTGACAGAAGTCACTAAGGAACAAAGGACTTATTTTGGCTCACCCTTCAGTTTGTCATAGTGGGGAAGGCAGAGAAGTGGGACCAGCTCCTGCCCACGATGGTAGGAACAGGCCACAGCTGGTCACATGTCAGAAACAGACAGGAAGTGGGGAGGCACTGAGCTAGAAGGGAAGCAGTGCATAACCTTGAGACCAGGCCTCCAATGGCCCACCTGCTGTGGAAGCCCCATCCGAACAGCCCACTGCCTGGGCACCAAGTGTTCAGACATACATGTCTGAGGAAGAAGTTTCAGACACAAGCCATAATAATACCCAAGATAAACTGGGAGCCACAGAGATGGTCGTAGCTCCACCATGAGCCTGGGGCCAGGAGTGACCACATGGCCTATTATGTCATGGCCCCTGGTCTCCTGCTGACTAGAATTAACAAGAGTAAACTTTCCAAAAATGGCTTTTGAGTTTTTACGGTTTTCTCTTACAGCTGCTCGTGTCATCTTAATTAACAGAACACCAGGGCTTTGGCTTCTTCAGCAGGGCTCAGAGGATTAAGGTCTTGAAAAGTAGAGGGGAGAAAAGATGGGGGGTGATTATCCAATATGAAGGTAGCATGGATCTGAGCAAATTGGTGTCACGCTGGGGCTGAAGGTGGCTGTGCGGAGGTTCTTGGTCTTCTAAATCAACATTATCTGGGAACCGTTTGTAAGTTTTATTTTTGCTTTTTGTGTTTTAGTACCCTTGCAGTCTCTTCAGAACTTGGCTAGAAGTGGTTAAACATCTAATATCACCTGGGCTTTGGGAAGTTAAGGCAAGGCCAGTGTGTACATACATGTGGGAAGACCAAGGCAGATGGTACAAAAACAAAGGGGACCACCAGTGTTGTGAACACGGCCCGAGGCTTAGAAGTTTCTGGTAATGATGTGGATGTGGATGGAGTGTGTTTTTGCTCCTATAATTATGCAAATTGAAGTTTAAATTCTGTAGAGTCCCTTGTGTTCTGGAGGAGCAGCTTGGACTTTTGCTTTGCACTGATTACTTTTGTGTTGCTGTGACAAATACCTGACAGAAACAGTTGATGGGAGGAAAGACTGACTTTGGTACATACATTCAGAGTGTCTTCCCATTGTGGATGGGAAAGCACGGCAGAGTTCATAGTAGTGGGGCCATACCGTAGAGATGCTTTGTATCACGGCAGACCACAAAGCAGAGAATGATAGGAATGGGGCCAGGCTGGAGTCTTCGAAGGCTCATGCTTAGTAATGTACCAGGACGCCTATGCCAGCCATGGTTCCTCAGCCTCCAAGGACAGTGCTACTGAGAATGAGCTCATCAGGGACATTTCAGAGTCAAAACATGGCAGAATGGTACCTTGGGGATAATTGAACTGCTGGTTTATTGAAAGTTTTGTTCAGTAAAGATTATTTTATAAAGGAAAATATTCTAAAGTGGAAAAGAAAGAAATAAAAAAAGTATATAGCATTGATCTGGCAGGTAGTAGGCATTCCATTCATGCATGTTAAGATTCACCATAAAACAATTATAGGTTTTTAGAAGAAGAAATATCTAGCACTATTTTCATTGACTACTGCATGTTATTGTACATTGATTATCATGATTATCATTATCATTCCAATTTTAGAAATAATTAGTTGAAAAAAAAAATCTCAGAGATTTAAGAAGTTACCACAGGACATTGGCCTCACTGTGGGTGTAATAAACCCTACTAGTAAGAGAAGATTTTTTTCTGATGTGTACTCTGAATAGTTAACATCATGGGAATCCGAGCATTTCAATGAGATCGTTGCCATTTCTCTCACACTCAGTAAACACTGGTTTCTGCTGAGCTCTTGAATTGTGAATTATCAGTGTGGCTCATGTGAGTTCCTGGAAGTGTACAACCCAGGCTCTTTTTACATACTCAGGCTCCCATTTCCTGTAAACAGCCGGGATCTGCCTGGCTGGGTAGTTTACACTGTCCCTGGAAAACAAGGGGGTCCAGATACTGTCTGGTGCTCAGTGCCAGTCATGTGACACAGACAGGCATGTGATAGACTGAAATGGGGGAAGGAACTCAAGACACTTTCCCTGCAGCATCTCCCAAGGACTTACTCTGTGGTAGGGGATTGATGTTTACACTTGTTAAAGTATTGAATCTTTCTAATACTGTGAGATGGTATCATGAGTGTCCTGTGTCACATAGGTAGAAGACGAAGTCAGTTGGACACAAGTGACAACATAGTCAGGGACAGACCATGGCTATTGTAATTCCAGAGCTGTGTATGAACCACAGCACCACAATTGGCATAAAAAGTAGCTGGAGGGGCTGGGGGGATGGCTCAGTGGTTAAGAGCACTGACTGCTCCTGTAGAGGACCCAGGTTTGATTCCCAGCACCCACATGGTGGCTAACAACTGTCCTTAACTCTAGTTCCAAGGGAATCCAATGCCTTCTTCTGACCTCTTCAGGCATTGCAAGACATGGGTACACTTACACACATGCAAGCAATGTACTCAAACACAAAATTAAAATATAACAATCTGGGTGTAGAGGCGCTTGCCTTTAATCCCAGCACTTGGGAGGCAGAGGCAGGTAGATCTCTGTGAGATCAAGGCCAACCTGGTCTACATAGTGAATTCCAGGCCAGCCTGTGGCTACATGGAGCCCCTGTCACAAAAGACCAAAACAACAACAAAACAAAACAAAACAGCCCCCGAACCCTAAATAAAATAGCATAAAAAAGTAATTGGAGGGGCTGGAGAGATGGCCTAGCGGTTCAGAGCGCTGACCGCTCTTACAGAGGACCCGGGTTCGATCCCCAGCACCCACATGGCAGCCGAGAACCGTCTGAAACTCCAATTCCAGGAGAACTCCAGTTCCAGGGGAATCTGACACCCTCTTCTGACCTCCGAGGCATTGCACGACACGGGTGCACAAACTTGCATGCAGACAGTACATTCATACACATACAGAAATAAAGTTAATAATAATAAAAAAATTAAAAAAAAAAGTAATTGGAGATGAGCTGAGTATGGGTGTGCATGCCATTCATCCCGGCACTCAGGAGGTGGAAGTAGGTGGACTGTGTGGGACTGAGGCCAGCCTGTTCTACATAGCAGTTCTAGGCCCCCTGAGGCTACAGGGAGATCTTGTCTCAGAAAGAAACACCCCCAAACTGGAGATTATTTATCTTTGAGAAGAGGAAGAAAGGACTCAGAGGGGGTACAGTTGCTGTCTTCAAATCCCTGGGAGGGCCTAGCAGTTAAGAGCACCGACTGCCCAAAATAACCAGGGGGCAGAAACACTCGAGAGACCCCCAAAGGCACACAGCTGATGGATGGCAGAGCCAGATCTCAAGCAGGGGCTGGTTGGGATTTACTTCTGCATCCATAAAGGGAAAGCAGCAAGTGCTTCTTGGAGCTGTTTGGAGGATTAACTAAAACAGCATTTGGAAGCCATAAGCCTGGCACTTAGCAAGTGTTCAAAATATATTTAATTCCACCATTCTTTTCTTTTTCCTATAAGGGTTGACATGTGGAACGGTTTTCTTGTGTAGTCTAAACAGTGGAGGTTTCAGAGAAGCCACTTTTGGTTGATGATCTGGGGGAGTATTCTGCTCCCCCTCCCCCATTTCTTAGGTATCCTTTGTGTGTGTGTGTGTGTGTGTGTGTGTGTGTGTGTCTTTTTGAGACAGGGTCTCCCTTTTACTCCCAGCTGGCCTGGAGCTCGCTCTGTAGACCAGGTTGGCTTTGAACTCACAGAGATCCACCTGCCTCTGCCTCCCAAGTGCTAGGATTAAAGGCGTGCGCCACCTTAGTGTCAGGCCTAGAATTGGAAACTGACTATGCAGAAATTAGCAGGATTTGATTCCTGCCCTCTGACAGTTCACAGCCTATGATGGCAACTGAAGAGACGAGAAAGGGCAGTGTGAGCCTTGGAGACGATTTCTATTCTGTTAGAGGGCTGTGGTGGGCAGACAGCTTGGAGAGTTTCCTCCATACTGGAGGAAAACAGGGCTCAATTGGGCTTGAGACTTGGAAGCATGCTTCCCACAAATAAAGCCAGTCTGTGTGCACAAGGAAATACTGGAGGACTCCAGGTGCACTTTTCCTGCTGAGTCTGAGCAGGCCCAGAAACGTTCTCAACTATGCATTTGAAAAACTTATGAGATGGCCTAGCAGTTAAGAGCACCTATTGCCCTTGCAGAGGACCCAGGTTCGATCCCCAGCACCCACATGGCGGGAAAGAACTGTCTTTAACTCCAGTTCCAGGGGAATCTGACACCCTCTTCTGACCTCCGTGGCATTGCACGACACGGGTGCACAAGCCTACATGAAAACAGTACATTCATACACATAAAGAATAAATAAAAAAATAAAAAAACTTATTTGCCGGGCATGGTGGTGCACGCCTTTTATCCTAGTGCTTGGGAAGCAGAGGCAGGTGAATCTCTGTGAGTTCAAGGCCCGCCTGGTCTACAGAGTCAGTTCCAGGACAGCCAGAGCTACAGGGAGACCCTGTCTGAAAAAGACAAAACAAACAAACAAACAAAAACTTATTTATTTTTTATGTGTATGAGCATTTAGCCTGCACATTTTTTTTTTTTGGGGGGGTCTTTTTGAGACAGGGTCTCCCTGTAGCCCCAGCTGTCCTGGAACTCACTCTGAAGACTAGGCTGGCCTTGAACTCACAAAGATCCGCCTGCCTCTGCCTCCCGAGTGCTAGGATTAAAGGCGTGTGCCACCATGCCAGGCAGCCTGCACATATTTAAGTGCACCCATGCCGTGCAATGCCAGTGGAGGCCAGCAGAGGGTGTCAGAGCCACTGGAACTGGAATTACAGATGGTTGTTAGCCATTATGTGGGTGCTGGGAACTGAACTTGGTCCTCTGGAAGAACAGCCAGTGCTCTCCATTGCTGAGCCACATCTCCAGACCCCTAGTTTTTTTTTTTTTTTTTTTTTTATACTATGTAAAAACTCTGTTCTGTTCTGGATCCCTTTTTTTTTTTTAAATTTGCAAATAAATCTCCCAATTCTTCTATCACTCCTTGTCTTTGTTCCAGTATATCACCTCTTCTCCTTGGTCAAACATCAACGGACTTTATATGTGATTTGTGATTTTCTCTTGCAGCTTTGAATACCCTCCCTTTGTTCTACATATTTGCTGTTTTAACTATAATTCAACTATGCATTTTAAAGGTAGGGAGAACTGGCTGGGTGTGGAGGTGCATGCCTTTAATCCCAGCACTCAGGAGGCAGAGGCAGGTGGATCTCTGTGAGTTGAAGGCCAGCCTGGTCTACAGAATGAGTTCCAGGCCAGCTGGGGCTACAGGTTTCAAAAAATACACACACACACACACACACACACACACACACACACACACACACACAAAGGTAGGGAGAACCAGCCTAAGATAAAACTGTGGCTTCAGTCTGACTCTTGAGCCAGGTCATTCCTATCCAGCACTTTCAAGGCAGAGGCAGGAGGAGGATTGTGGCAAGTATAAAGCCCCCTTCCCAGGGGCCAGCCTGGTCTACTAGCAGCACTTAAATGCATGTTATGTGCACTTCTGTATATGGTACATGTGATTTCTTATGTCTCCATGTATATATACTATGTGAACTCACGAGTACTTCTCTGTGCTTAAATGCATATCATACACAAATTTATGTGCTTATATTCATGGTACAAGTACTCACGTATGTTTACATGCATGCTGTACACATACTTACCTGCACTACACGCCTGGTAATTTGGTCAAGGTCAGTAAGAGGTGGTACTGCTGGTGACATGAGGTAGGGAAGTTCTGGGTCCTGGGTTGGGAGCTATTGGACTTTGCTTGCTGGAAGAAGGGAGCTGGGCCAACCCCACTCAGAGCACACTGTAATCCTCACACAGGGCCCTGACCTGTCAGTCACAGGGCAGACTGAAGGGTGCAAGGTCAGTCACTTTCCACAGCACTGCAGGTGCTGATGGGCTCCTTCACCAGCTTCTCTACCTCCTGGCTAGCTCCTCAGACAGAACAGTCCTGTTTGCTCCTTTATAGATGCACACATGTAAATCAAGAGGCTCAGCTGGACTGAAACTGACTGCTAGAACCAGGGCTGCCACCTGATGCAGAGTTGGTGGCGGAGGAGACTGATGTGGGAAACTCACAGGCTTGAACTCCATGCAGGGTCACAGGAGAGGGCTGCTTGCCATTCCTATAAGGAAGTGCTCAGCCCCAACTGGGAAGGTGGGCTACCCCGCATCTTGACTTTCCCTGGAGTCTAGTGACTCTTTGGGGGAGAGGCCTTGCTTCTATCTTTTTGGTCTCTGCCAATGTCCAACTCCTTCTAGGGATACCATGCCAGATATCTCAGGCAGTAGCCCACCCACCTGTTTACTTGTCCTGCACTGCCTGTTGGAAAGGGCGTGGCCTTTGGGGCCAGAAAGTCGCCCACTAGGGCTCTCCTGCTATGCTGTGAAGTCATATTTCAGGGTACTGTAGACAATTCAGTACTGTGTTGGAATCAACCAAATGTCACATTGGTAACTTACCCTCAGTCACTGTTTTCAATAAAATATGTTGTTTTATGTACAACTAAATTCTTTCAGTATAATCCCGGCATTCAACAGTGCAATGTCAACAGACTGACAACTCGAGGGAAGGTTTGTTAGTATGAGGCTCAGCATTCCATCACTGTTGTGGTTGAGGGCAAGATTTTATACGAAGCACAGACCACAAATGTCCTGTCTTTGAGGCTGATACACAGGCATCGCTGTGAGTGGTAAACTCGAAAGTTTATTCTAGGAATTTCTTCCAAAGGTTTTGGGGGCTGTGTAGAAGGTTTGGGTTTGCCTGAGTCTCAGTCATAAAGCTCCTGACAGTGACCAAAAGGGTCCAGCTCTCTCACCTCAGTCTAAGGGAAGCAAGTGGAAATATGAGACCAACGAACACCATTCTCCAGTAGGTACCACTTGGACTTTCACTGTGTTGTCTTTAGTGCTGTCTGGAACTTACTATGTAGACCATGCTGAGCTTGAACTCATAGAGCTCCTCCTGCCTCTCCCTCCCAAGTGCTGGGAGGATTAAAGGTGTGTGTTTGTCACCTCAGGAAAAAAATGGGATCTTCTATCCCTCATTCTCTTTCACCCTCCCCTCCAAAGCTCAGGGATTCACAGAAGAGATTGGCACGTAAGGGCCACAGAGGGGGCATGAATTGTGAGATCACAGTAAAAACACACTGGATTTTTTTTCTCTTTTCTTTTTATTTGATCAACATGTTTGTGCAAACAAACCTCTTCAACTGGACTTGGGGACCCTGGCTTGTACAAAAATTTAACTCAGATGACAACTAATTGGGTTTATATGGGCATTCCTTATTTTTATTGCCTATGTGTACTTCCTGGTTAAAAAAAAAAGGTGTGTGCCATCACACCCGGCTCTCTAATGCTGCTTTTAACATGTGTTTGATATCTGTAGACATGGATGAAGCATTAGGAATTTTGTCTTTCTGGTAGATATTGTTTGGATGTTCTATTTATCCAAGAATTGGTAAATGGATATCTGTAGACATGGATGAAGCATTAGGAATTTTTGTCTTTCTGGTAGATATTGTTTAGATGTTCTATTTATCCAAGAATTGGTAAATGGATATCTGTAGACATGGATGAAGCATTAGGAATTTTTGTCTTTCTGGTAGATATTGTTTGGATGTTCTATTTATCCCAGAATTGGTAAATTTGTTCAATGAAAGACCATGTTCCTTCTGTTTTCTGGCCCACCTTGAGTCTTCAGAGCTGTGGATTCTGGGCTGCTGACTGCAGGGTCACTGATGCTTTGCTGGTTATGGGACAGACAGAGCCTGGAGCAGGTCTGTGGGCCTGGGTTCTGCCTGATGTGAAGTTCTGGTGAATCACTGGATGTTATCAGCCTGTAGTTGTAAAGATTCAGGAATAGCTGTGGGAAACCCCAAAACTCTTCATGCCTCTCAGATCCCACCAATTACTGTTAATCCTAAGATTTGGCTTTTATAAACACTGACTGACCTCTGGTAAGCTGGCCAGTTCCTGTGCCAGGAACTGATGGTCCCAGGCTCTTTTATGCCTTCTCCCACATGGTCTCCTTAGCCCTGGATCTATCTCCTTTTCCTGCACCTGTTGAAGTCCTATTCATTCTTTAGGATCCAGATGAGATGATGTCACCTCCCGTTGGTAGAGGGATGTTTCCTTCCATGTCTCCCTAGCAGCCTCTAGCATTTTCCACTGTGGCAGCAGTCATAGCTCATATAGCTTTCCAGAACAAGGGTCTAGCACTGTATCTGGTGTGTGAGACTCCCCTTGCCTGGACCGCCCTTACACACAGCTCCCCTGTATCTGGTTAAAGACTCTCAATCTTCAGCTCTCAACTGACTTCATCCAAGGCTGCTTTACTGACATGCTTTGCTTGATGAGCCTGGCCCTGCTCCATAGCATTTCCTGTCAGCTTCCAGAATGGTTTGTCCAGTTGTCTCTCCTTCCCACTAGAAAGTTAGCTCTGGGAAGAGAGAGAATCTGCTTGTCTTGTTTACTCCCTGTAATCAGTACTGGACCTGCTAGATTTATAAGTGCTCCATAAATATTGCCTGAAAGAACATCCGAGTTCAGGTCTCTAAGCTGTCCTTTATTAGCTGCGACTCCACAGGAGCATCTGATCGGGGCATAGGTTCTTCACTGCTAAAAGAAGAGACATTCTCTGCGTCCTTGCAGCGCTAACATCCAGATACCTATTTTCTCTCTAGCTATCACTCATGCCCTGGCCCACTCAGCATGAGTCATGGCTCAAGAATTCACGATGCTTACTCACTCCAAGGGCTTGACATTCTTTGGAGAACTTTTCACTCTTCACATGTTATCTTTCTAATGTGATCCTTGGCAGGCACGGGGATCCCTCCAGCTCATTGGGTTGGGTCATTTAATGGGGGGCAAGCTAGGTCAGCAAAGACTTCCTACCTACTTTCTCTGTTCCTGGAAGCCTGAGTCTTGCAACTTCCTAAAAGGGACCTCAGAAGAGGGCGGATGTGCCCAGCCTGCAAGGGAATGTGAGTGGTGCTGACGCAGCCCAAGGTCAGGGAAAGCCGTGACTGAGTCTGAGAAACGTCAGCCTGCAGAGTGAGTACAGCCAGGCCACGGCTTAGAAGTGGTGGGCTGAAGTCACTGCAGTTAGAGCCAGAAGATTAAGGTCAGCTCCCTGAATGGCCCGTCCCTTGTCCTATCTGTGTTCCCATTAACATGCAGTCATCAGTAAGATGTGTACATTAATACCTAGCCTTCCCGCTTCCAGCACGATTTAGAAGCATGGCAGGATTACACAGTCACTGAATACCCACTGTGTGATGGCTCATTCTCAGGATAGGCCTGCATGCTTGCAAGGGAGAGCAATCAGCCTCAGCTCTGGGTCTCTCTACATGCCAGCATGCCCCCAGTTTCATGTTGAAATACTCCTTTCTTCCTGGGCTAGGGGTAAAGGTTCTGTATTCCAACACCTTTGTTTAATCCCAGGTCCTTCTCTATCAATCAGGACCACAGAGTCCCAGGCTATAGGGCAATCAGGACTTCAAAGTGAGGCTCTAGCTACCCCAGGCCTGTCAATTCTATGCTCAGTGGCCTGGCACTGGGCTCTCCCACCCCATGTTTAAGCTGTGAGACAGGTCGGCTATCTCCTGGGGCAGTGATGTTGCGAAGGGGCAGTTAAGAATCTTCTTCACTTTGGTGTCCATAAGTGACTTCTGCCTCTAGAATTTGCCTTGAACTTTCAAGGCTGCCAATCTAACTGATGAAGTATCCACATTGTTTTTTTTTTTTTTTTGTCTTTTTGAGACAGGGTCTCTTGTAGCCTCAGCTGTGTAGACCAGGCTAGCCTTGAACTCATAGAGGTCCACCTGCCTCTGCCTCCCAAGTGCTGGGATTATAGTCAGGTGCCACCATGCCTGGAAGTATTCAGATTCTAAATAGGTTACTAACCAACAAATAATTTACTTATGAAATGACCTCAAGAAATCTAAGTGTCAAAAGGACTGGGCACATGGGCCATTGCCTTCAAGATTGTCAAAGTGGGTTGTTTATTGATTATTAATCAATAGCACTGGGTGACCAGGTTGGAGTGCTATGTCCTGAGGATGTAGTCCATGCTGTGAGCTGGAGAGCTGTTCTCTCTGTGGTTTGAATGAGAATGTCCACAAAGGGCTCTAAGTATTTGGACATTTAGTCTCCAGTTGGTGGCGCTGTTTTGGGAGGCTTTAGGAGGTGCAGCCTTGCTGCTGGAAGCATATTGCTGGGGATGGCTGTAAGAGTTCTTAAGCCTTGCCGGATTTCCTGTTTCTCCCTGCTTCCTGTCCTTCTTGAAGACGTGATCCTTTGGCTTTCTGTTTGGCCACTTCTTGGGCCACGCCTCCCCACCATGGTGGATTCTAATCCCTCTGGAGCTGTAAGCTCAAATAAACTCTTTTATAAACTCTTGGGTCAGAAATGTAACGAATACACTCTCAAATGAGAATAGTGTGTGAGTCAAGGGGAAGGGTGGATCTCTACAAGAAAGTCCTCTCATTTGTAGAAAATCTAAGTTCTGGGGTTGTACTTGTGAGCTGCTGTGCCTGGTTTCCTTTATGGAAATCTGCTCTGTGATCTGGATGCTGCTCAGGCAGGGACTCAGGCTGTGACAACTTCTCATCAGAACACTGGGTATGATGCCATTCCCACAACCCATGGAAAATGAGCTTACTATGGGGACTGAAGAGATGGCTCAGTGGTTAAGAGTGCTTGCTGCTCTGTTAGGAGGGCAGGAGTTCAAATCCCAGCACATCTTGGGCAGCTCATAAACACCCATAACTGCAATTCCAAGGGATTTGACATATCTTCTAGCTTCCACAGGCATCCATAGACGTATATGTGCATGCACCCACACAGACACAGACACAGGCGCACACACACACACACACACACACACACACACACACACAAATAAAAATGGGCTAAAACAACTGATAACAAAATTAGGCAAGGTTAAGTATAGATATAATAGGGATCATCTATACTTTTGCTTAATGTTTAGGAGCTTTAGAAAGGAAGATAGCTTAGTCTGTATACTGGTAAGAGCATTGCTATCTCAGATCCCTCAAGAATGATTTCACTTGGGTCACATCATGATGTCAGGCTCTGTTCAGCTGAGACACAGCTGATAGCAGAACAAATAGAATATTTCAGTTTCCTCCATTGTGCTTGCTTTTACCTGTGTGTGTTCCTGTTCATGGAGGTCAGGGGTTAATGTTGGTGTCCTCAGTCTCCACCTTATTTATTGTTTGTATAGACATGGTCCCATATGTAGCCCTGCTGCTCTGGAGCTCCCTATGTAGACCAGGCTGGCCTTGAGCTCACAGAGATCTGACTGATTCTACATCTCAAGTGCTAGGTTGAAGGTGTCCACTACCATGCCCAGCTGCTCAACCTTATTTTTTGAGACAGGGTCTCTCTCACTGAAGTTTTTGATTGTCTAGACTATCTGGTTAGCAAGCCTCAGAGGTCTTTCTGCCTCTACTTCTCTGAGATTACAGGTATATACCACTGCATCCAGTTTTTTTGGTGTGTGTTTGTTGTTGTTGTTCACCTAGCAACCACTAGGCCATCTTCCCACCCCAATCCCAGTTTCTGCAAGTCATTACTGTGTACAATAACTTTTGCTTTAGTGATTGTGCTATTTTACCTGAAACCATCCTATTTGTTTAGATATACAGGATCTAGGTATCTCTGTTGAGTTTTCCTGTGTACTGTGAGGTTTGAAAATTTGGAGTTTGAGTCAGCTATATATATGAAAGCAGTATTGATTTTTTAATTTACTTTTTAAAATTATTTTTTATGTGTATGAGTGTACTGTTTGCATGTAGGTTGGTGCGCCCGTGTCGTGCAATGCCGCGGAGGTCTGAAGAGGGCGTCAGATTCCCCTGGAACTGGAGTTAAAGATGCTTCTTAGCCGCCATGTGGGTGCTGGGATTCGAACCCGGATCCTCTGCAAGAGCAGTCGGTGCTCTTAACTGCTGAGCCATCTTTCCAGCCCTGGGAAATATTTCTATATGAGCAATCCCATAATAGAATGAATTATACAAGTGAAAATAATGGAGAGAGGTCCCCCAAAACTCATAGTAAGAGAATGGTTTGTAAATTATGAAGCGTAGTACAGAGCCATTTTCTTTGGCGAATGGTTACATATATCATACACACATACATATATATATATATATATATACATATATATAATATATAGAGAGCTTGATTTATTTCTGTAAAACTTACCTTTTTATTTTTATATTTTAGAACTCTATGGATCATTTCCATCCTTCCTCGTCCCCCTCCAACTCTGGATGTCCACATGTAGAAGAATGAAATTAGCCCATATCTATTACCTGCACAAAAATCAACTCCAAATAGAACAAAGTGTCAATGTGAAAACTGAAATGCTGAAACCGTTAGAAGAAAACATAGGCAGGATCCTACAAGATGCAGGTGTAGAAAAGGACTTTCTTATTGCTCAGGAATTAAGGCTAACAACTCACAAATGGGACCTCATCATTAAATTAAAAAGCTTCTGTACAGCAAAGGAAACAATCAAGTGAAGAGGAATCCCACAGAGTGGGAGAGAATCTTTGTCATGTACGCATCTGATAACAGATTAATATTCAGAGTATACAGAGAACAACAACAACAACAACAACAACAAATCAAGGAAACAAATGATCCAGTTTTAAATGGGCTTGGATCCCAACAGAGAGTTCTCAAAAAAAAAAGGAAATAAAAATGGCTAAGAAATATTTTAGGCTTTGCAATTAGGAAAATTCAAATTAAAATGACTTTAAGATCTCATCTTACCCTTGTCAGAGTGTTTAAGTTCAAGAAAACAACTGACAACAAATGCTGGAGAGGATGCAGGGAGAGAGGAGCCCTCATTCACTGCTGGCAGGATTGCAACGGACACAGCCATGATGGAATTCAGTGTGGAGAATTTTCAAAAAAATGAAAACAGATCTACCATATAACTCAGCGATACGACTCCTGGGTGTACACCCAAGGGACTTGATAGCTTACTATGGAAGTGCTCACGCAGTCACACGCGTTGGTGCTCTTTTCATAATAGCCAGGAAATAGAAATGACCTAAATGTCCCTCAACTGCTGAATGGATAATGAATACTTACATTTATACACACACACACACACACACACACTGGAGAGAAACACAATGTTAATAGTGGTACTCTCTAGATTGTGGGCTTATGAGTATTTAAAATCATCTTTAGTATTTAGTCTTCTCTGTGGTGTCACTTGTTCCTGAGGAATGAGGAATGTATATTTCCTTTTCAAGATTAATAAAAAAATGAAGTTAATTTAAAACAATTCTATCTGGCAAAAATTTCATAATTTTATTATTGTGAACCAATTGGGCAATGTAAGTGACTGCTCATTATTAACATAAATAACCATTTAGTACTTCATACATGTAATAATACTCATAGTAATTATTGATTGCCAACTATATGCAAAGCTAAACAGTGTAGTTTGTAATACAGATTCCTATTTGCCTCATAGAATTACAGCAAGGATTATAATTACTCCCATTGTATAAATGAACAAATTGAGACTCCAAGTGAGTAAGTGGCTTGCTAAAAATATTGGCACTTTGATTGGTAGAGCCTCTAACTGTTTGGAACCAGGACCCTTATTCTGGCTGAAATTTATCTGTGGATGCTTCTCCTGTGGGTAGTATGAGGCATTTGGTGGGACAACTCTCCAACACTACGCTTTCATTCTAAGGCAGTGTGGTGCACAGGACAGCCTTGCCAGAGGCTGAACCTAGCCCTTCTGATGTTAGAGTCCATTTATTATCAGAGAATTTGTTTATGAAAGAAAAAATCCAAATTTCCCCAAAGATGAAGCAAGCAGGTTTGTCTCCTGATTTTTTTTCAGTGAAAACAAGGAACCCCCACCCCCATAAACAGGAGAATCGGGATCCCCTGTGCAGAGCTTGTACCTGTTGCCTTCCTCTAGCCCTGCCTGGCCCAAACTCCTTCATAGAGATGCAATTTTCTCTCCAGAAACATTATCCCCACACAGGTTATAACTAAGGCCTCCAACTCAAAGAGGACCATCTTATATTCTTTATTTTTCTAGTTTTAAAACAAGAGTGCTGGGCTGGAGAGATGGCCTAGCGGTTGAGAGCGCTGACCGCTCTTACAGAGGACCCGGGTTCGATCCCCAGCACCCACATGGCGGCTGAGAACCGTCTGAAACTCCAACTCCAGGAGAACTCCAGTTCCAGGGGAATCCGACACCCTCTTCTGACCTCTGCGGCATTGCACGACACGGGTGCACAAACCTACATGCAGACAGCACACTCATACACATACAAAAATAAATAAAATTAAATTAAAAATTATTAAAAAACAAACAAACAAGAGTGCTGTGTAGGCTGGGTTGTTTTGTTTTCATGAGCTGAGTACATCCAGTAGGGTTGTGGTAAGGGTCAGCGAGGGTGGGTGGACTCTCTGAAACGAGGATAACTCCAGTCTTGGCCCACATGTACATCCATTTCTCTGGTCCTGGAGGGATGAATGAATGAATACTGCAGGCAGCTGAGAGTGGACATACATTAAATTGTAGTTGTGCTATGCTAGGACACACTGCCCTGGTCTCTCACGCACCTGCATCCTGAGCGCCTGGACCATCTGGTTTCCAGGGCCTCTTCCAACTCTGACATCTGTGCCTGTGTCCAAGTCTTCCTGCAGTGAGGGGGAGCTCAGGGAGAAAGATTATCTTCTCATTGTGTGCACAGAATGACCCAATATGTTCAAAGGAAGAGGCTGCATCCCCTCCAGACCTTGCTCTAACTGCCTTGACACCCTGTCCGGGCCTCTCTCAAGCACATGGCAGTCAGCAACATCTGTCAGAGGCACTGGGTGCCGGGAGGTCTCTTGCTGCAAGCATGTCCCCAAAGTCTCAAAGACAGGGAGCCTGCAGAAGTTTAGGTTACACACTGAGTGGTTAGAGCACTGTGTGGACCAGCTGCTGAGACTGCTCAGGGTGACTCAATGGATGTCACATGCAGTTTAGAAACCCCAGAGCACGGAAAAGCACTGTGGTAAAGGGACAGGAAATGCTTCTTGTCTTGATGTGCTTTTGGCGGTTATTCCTTTCTGTATTCTAAAAAGGAAAGATTTGAGAGGACTGACCCAAGTCCAAAGGGACTGGAAGATAAAAGCATGAACAGATCAGCAGGGAAAGCAGGATGGAGCACTCAGGGAGAAAAGATTTGCTTTCTTGTTTGCATGGCCCGGAGCTTTCAGTGACAGAGATCCAAACACAGAGAAAACTGGGGATCAATAGACTATCAGACAAAAGGATGGTTGGCAGATAAAAAGGATAGATGGAGAGTAAAAATGTGGGGGTCTTAAGACGTCCCATTTGTTCAGGTTCCTTTTGGCATCCAGAAGAAGGGTCCTATTACCTGTTCAGGGGCGGGTCAGAAGGTTCTTCTGGCCTTGCCATAGGAAAGAAGGCCCAGAGAAAGCCAGAGGGGGTGTTCTTGTGAGCTTTCTTCTCCTTCAGCTGAGAATATTCAGCCTGTCAGGGAGCCTTTGGAGGACCATCAAGGTCTGGGTCCTGAGGAGAGGAAATGACTTGTTAGGGTCTTCTGTTGCCCTTCCAGACCTCGCTCCAGTTCCCGTTTCGCCCTCCATGATAGCACTGACCATGGACTACCGGTGGAAGCTCATAGCACCAACAGATCAGAGGGAGAATGGGCTGAGGCCATGAGAATCCCTTTATGCAGGCCGTGCTCTTCCATAGGATGATGCTTGTAAGTGAAATGCAAGCTGTGAGATCCTGTATGTGTTCCAAATAAATGAAAAAGGGGTGTGCGTGTATGCGTGATAGAGAGAGACAGAGAGAGAGAGCTGTGTACTTGAACATTTGATGATGAACTTCCTAGGAGACCAAGTAACAGAACCCCAGGCCAGGATCTCTGCTGAGTTCCCCTTCTCCGGAGCCTGCAGGACCTTCCTGAATCGGCCCTTTACCTTTACTCCCCATTATCCATGTTATGGATTGACTGTCATCCCCCAGATGATAAGTTTAAGTTCCAAGGTGTAGTGCCTGTCACTGTAACCTTCCATGAACTTAGTGTTGCACATTGAAGTGACGTTGTGCTGGATTAGGCTGGGCCCTGTTCTAATGACCACTGTCCTTATGGAAGGAAAATTTAGTTAGGTATGGGGGAGGAGAGGGCTGATGCATGCAGGGAGTAGCTTACGTGAAGACAGAGGAAGGGACTGCCATGATAACGGAAGTCTGGAGAGAGGCCCAGAATAGATAGCTCCCCCCAGAAGAAGGAAGCCCACAGACACTTGGTTTTGGGTTCTCAAGTATTGTGGTAGAAAAAAGTCTGTTGTTTTAAGCCACCGAGTTTATGGTCATCTGTTACAGCAGATGTAAGAAATGTATCTTTTTAAAAATATTTTTTAATTTTTTTATTATTAATTTTATTTATTTCTGTATGTGTATGAATGTACTGTCTGCATGCAGGTTTGTGCACCCGTGTCGTGCAATGCCGCAGAGGTCAGAAGAGGGTGTCGGAGTCCCCTGGAACTGGAGTTCTCCTGGAATTGGAGTTACAGATGGTTCTCAGCCGCCATGTGGGTGCTGGGGATCGAACCCCGGTCCTCTGCAAGAGCAGTCGATGCTCTTAACCGCCAGGCCATCTCTCCAGTCCCGAGGAGAATGTTTTCTAAATTATATGATGAATGTAGGGATGGAACTGGAATTGACATAGGACTGCTGGGCACTGTGTCTGGATACTTATCTTCACACTGGACAGATCAAGAGGGGCCGGGTGAAGGAGAGTCCGAGTGCTGCATTTTCTTGTTCACAATAAGCAATTGGCTGGGACCGTTATGTGGGTGAGGCTCAAATGACTGTGTATTTACTGAGTCTCATTTTGCTTTTGCTCAACAGACAGAAATATGTTTATTCATTTTAAAAACACATTTGCTAAGTGGGACAACATTCTTGGGACAGGCAGCCCTTAAAACTGAGAGAGTTGGCATCAGGTCCACACAGCAGGGCTGTCTCAGAGCTGTGTCACCCAGTGTCTATGCTCAGAAATGATAACACCACCCAATCACCCCTCCTGTCTGCACTGCAGCCTGCCTTCCGGAGGAGAATGTGTGCCCCAGGCAGGGCCTGTGGCATGTGGCATGACACAGCAGGAGACGGGCAGAGAACACCACCTTTAACCGAGGGTTATACTTCAAACCTCAAGGTCCCTCATCCTTGTTCTCCTTTTGTCCATTCCATGAACAACGAAGCCTTGGCTTGCAGGGGAGACTGGTTTTCTTTGACTGAGTTCTGGGAACTTAGTAAAGAAGTTAACATCCTGACCAGACAGAAAGGGATTAGACAGAAACCCCACCCATGTAAGCAGTGGGATTTAAATCCAGCTGTGGAGGGCTTGGAGCCCCAGAATCTTCTGCGTCCTTTCCTTTGGTAGCGTCCTATCTTATCGCATCCACTCTTTTAGTGCTTTCTTAGAATAGTGTTAGTAGAAAACGTCTGTTTAGTTTGGTGGATCTTACATAAGCTGGTTTCCTTCTTTTTAATCACAGAAGTAGTCTGTGTTAGGATGTTAGGACTCTGTGACCTTGGTTGACTCCCAGAGCCCCCAGGCCTCGTACTTCTTGTGCTCTGTTGCTGACAGGAGGCTGGACGGAGAAGACAGTGTGAAGGGTCCTGTAAACATCAAGATTCCCAGTGCCGGGAATCACTGCAACAAACAAACAGCCTGCTTACCCTCCTTGCTGGAAGTTATTCTAAATAGTATGAGAATGATATTGTTAAAAAGATTATTATGGTTACAGTTACTACTAATATTTGATTATCATATAAATATTTGGGGATAAATATGTAGAACTTGGGAAATAGACCAAAAAGTGTCTGTAAGTAGAAAGCAAANTTTTTTTTGGTCTTTTTGAGACAGGGTCTCCCTTTAGTTCCAGCTGGCCTGGAGCTCACTATGTAGACCAGGCTGGCCTTGAACTCACAGAAATCCTCCTGCCTCTGCTTCCCAAGTACTGGGTTTAAAGGCGTGTACCACCACACCCAGCTCCATAGCTCTTTTTTTAAGTATCACACACAGAGCCCTGATATGCTGAGCAAAGCAGAGTAGAGGTAGCGGAGTCCCCTTATGAAGGGAGGAAAAAGTTGGTTTGTTTCAGACTCCTGACACTCCAAGGCCATCAGTGACTTTTTTTTTCCCTAAGGATGGAATCAAAACTGGACTCTGGCGTGAATCATGGATCTGCTACTAATAGCAGAATGTGCCTTGGGACAGTGTATTGCTTTGCCTCTTTTTAAAACTAATGATACCATGGCTGGAGAGATAGCCTAGCGGTTAAGAGCACCGACTGTTCTTGCAGAGGACCCGGGTTCGATCCCCAGCACCCACATGGCGGCTAAGAACCGTCTGTAACTCCAATTCCAGGAGAACTCCAGTTCCAGGGGAATCTGAGACCCGCTTCTGACCTCTGCAGCATTGCACGACACAGGTGCACAAACCGACATGCAGACAGTACATTCATTCACATACAAAAATAAATAAAAATTAAAAAAAAAACCTAGTGATACCAGTATCTACCCTCACAGGTTTACTGATAATGAAGATCCCCAGTGTTTTCACAGCTCTGTGTTGTGTCTGGTCTCCGTGTACTGATTACTTCCAACTCTCCAGTCCTGAGCCGTTGGTGTCTGGCCTCACTTGGCCAGCCTGGGAGGTGAAGTGCCCGCCAGCACTTCTGGCTGTATCAGTCACGAATGGCAAAGCTGGGGTAAGAGTCTGGGAGTCTATCTTTTCTTCCTTAAACCTACTGTGTTCTAAAGTATAAGTATTAACAAACCATTTAGCATGGATGAATATAACTTGCAAAGAAGTTCACAGCTAAGCTGGTGATGCCTATAATCCTAGTACCTGAGAGGTTAAAACAGAGAGATCAAGAGTTTGAGGTCAGCCTGGGCTACACATCCAGACCCTGGCTCAAAAACAAGCAAATGAATGAGCAAACAAAACAAAAGAGATTTCTATCTTGCATTTCCAAATACACTTCAATTTACATGGTACATCTGAGTCAACGAGCATCTATTTCTTCAATATCTCCTGTTCCTGGTCTGTGAGGAGGCAGAGTGGTGAGTACTGAAGGGGAACTGAAGTATCAGACCCTACCCCAGTCTACAAGGTGACTGAATATATTACTTCATTGTGGCACTTGTAGGAGAAAGAAAAGTTTAAAAATAAAAATAGCATCCATTATTATTAGAGCAAAGTAAACACAGTTAAGATCCAACTAGATTCTAGTGCTTGTTTCTACAAGTTTATTCTATTATTTTGTTTTTGGAACTAAAAAAGGGCAAGATTATATCAGTAGGCAGGGCTGAGTTTACTCTTGAGGCTATGGACTGATTCCATTCTGGAAGCGGGAGTGATGTTTTGACCAGGCTCGAGAAGGTTTGGGCCCTCAACTTAAGGTTGGAGGAAAAGCAAGAGACTGTTCTGATGGCAGCATGAACAATATCCTCACACTTTGAGCCTGCAGAGCTCATTGCACTACACTTCAGCCCAGGATCTCGAGGTAGACTATCCCAGGCAACCTGCGTAGATTCTAGATGTAATAACACGGATGTTATAAGACACAAGCAGATATTGGAATAATGCAGCTTCAACCCACGAAATGTCAGCAACCGTGAGAAGCCAGAGGTTAGGGAGGCTCCCCTAGAGCCTCCAGATGGAATGGATATTTGATGATACTCTGATTTCAGCCTAGGGACATTGATGTCCAAACTATGGCCTCCTGATATGTAAGAAAGACATTGCAGGCCAGGCACGGTAGCACACATCTTTAACCTCAGTACTTGGGAGGCAGAGGCAGGTGGATCTCTGTGAGTTGAAGGCCAGCCTGGTCTACAGAGTGAGTTCCAGGCTAGTTGGGGCTACAGGGAGACCCTGTATCAAAAAGACCCAAAAAGAAAAGAAAAAGACATTGCATTATTGTGCTTTTAAGTCTCTGAGTTCATGGCCCTTGTACTGAGCAGCTGCTGGAAACCTGTTATAGGGCCTTAGGAGATGGTGAGCTGCCATATGTCTTGCGGAAGCAGGGCACTCATTTGCACATCCTGAGCCCCTAATTTTGCCAGTGGCATTAATGGCAGGTGGGACACTGGGCCACACAGAAGAGAGGTGAACTGAATGTGGACTAGCCCACATCCATGCAAGTGCATCTGGGTCCAGGGCCACTAGCAAAGGATACGAGGCCCTGGGGCTCCTCCTGGAGTGTCCAGATGACCATGTTCTGCAGAACTGCTGTGCCTCAGGCTTAACCAACTGTGGCTCCCAACAGATTCCCAGTTTAGGGGCAGAGGAATGAAGTTGTGTCACTGAGCATTTGTCTAATGGCTGGTGCAGGCCCAGCCCTAACATCTGTGGGGCATCCAAATGTATGTCACAGGTCTACAGGTCTTAAAAGTTATTAACTAATCCACTAAGCTATGCATAAATTTTTTTTTTTGTATTTTTGAGACAGGGTCTCCCTGTAGCCCCAGCTGGCCTGGAACTCGCTATGTAGACCAGGCTGCCTTAAACTTACAGAAATCTGCCTGTTTCAGCCTCTTGAGTACTGAGATTAAAGATGTGTGCCACCAGGCCCAGGTGTATAACATACTGCAATAAGATTAAAAAATGTTATGGGGCTAGAGAGATGGCTCAGCAGTTAAGAGCACTGAGTGCTCTTACAGAGGACCCGGGTTTGATTCCCAGCACCCACATGGCAGCTAAGAAGCGTCTTTAACTCCAGTTCCAGGGAAATCCGACACCCTCTTCTGACTGCAGCATTGCACAACACGGGTGCACCGACCTACATGCAGACAGTACATTCATACACATAAAATAATAAATAAAATTAAAAAATGTTACAATAGCAAAAAGCTGGAACCAACCCAAATGCCCCTCAACTGACAAGTGGATAGAGAAAATGTGGAACATGTACACAATGGAGTTCTATGCAGTGGTAAAGAAAGACAACATCATGAACTTTGCAGGTAAATGGATGGAGCTAGAAGATATTATATTAAGTGAAGTAACACAGTCCCAGAAAAACAAACCATGAATGGTATCCCTCATCTGTGGATGCTAGTGTCAATAACCCAGTTGTAAGTATTTTTTGCGGAGAGGGATGCATATTAAAATAACAACAGAAAGACTGCATCAGAAAACTGAAGTGCTGAATAGGGTGGGGTGGGAGGGGCGGGAGAGGGACACGGGTCTATATTCGATTAATGTATATTTAATTGATGTGAGTTCAACAAGTATCTAATTTTGTCCAGACTCTGTCTACAGGTTACATGGTGTTTTAGGACTTAGTAAAAGTAAATATGTGTATGGGCTGGAGAGATGGCCTAGTGGTTAAGAGCGCCGACTGCTCTTACAGAGGACCCGGGTTTGATCCCCAGCACCCACATGGCGGCCGAGAACCGTCTGAAGCTCCAATTCCAGGAGAACTCCAGTTCCAGGGGAATCTGACACCCTCTTCTGACCTCCGCGGCATTGCACAACATGGGTGCACAGACTTGCATGCAGACAGTACATTCATACATATACAGAAATAAATAAATGCTGGGTGTGGTGGCGAACACCTTTAATCCTAGCACTTGGGAGGCAGAGGCACACAGATCTCTGTGAGTTCAGGGCCAGCCTGGTCTACAGAGTCAGTTCCAGGACAGCCAGAGCTACAGGGAGACCCTGTCTCAAAAAAACAACAAAAAAAGTAAATATGTGTATATTAAACAACATTGTTTTAAAGGTTCTGATAAAAATGGTAATGCACCTAAGTTAATTGGAAATATAAATTGTTGTTGTCCACATTTGTTTTACTTAAAATCTGTATAACAATAACTTTGGGATTGGCACATACAAATATTTTCCATAATTTTTCTGTTGTACAATATCATCTTGTAGCATTCTCTTTTACCTGCAGGATGATTTAACTTAAGAAATTAAGTTTGCTTCCCAAGTTAACAACATACAGTTACCCAAAACAGCTTGGTGAATTTGATGAAATCTGCACCTTGATTCCTGCCTATAGGTATGTGTACTACAACTGCCTTTTTGAGACTCATAGTTCAAAAAACAAAAACCTAAAATAAAAAGGGGGGATACAGATATATATGAAACCTTTTTGTCAAAAACTTTGCAATTCAAATCTTAAAACTAACTACGAGAAAAGATTTGTATGTTCCCACAGGTCAAAATGTCACCAACTTAACAGCTTAGAAAGAAAAGACACAGCTTTGCATTATGTAGGATGTACCAGGAAGTGCCAGCAGAAAGGTTGGCCTGTCTGAACATTGAAAGGAAGAAAAGCCTCACACTGCTACAGGCATCAAACCCCTCTGTGGATCCTACTTGTAACAACTATTGTGAGAATGAGTCCTAATGAAACTTAACTTCTAGGTGCAGCAAGTTTTTAATATGAAGAGCTTTCTTACCTCCCCTTCCATAGAACAAGGAGGAATAACGATTATGATTGATGGTCGTTCTCTAACTGTAAATTGAAGCCAACCTGTTTAGACGGTGATCTCTTTTTTTTTTTTTTGTTTTTTTTTTTGTCTTTTCAAGACAGGGTCTCCCTGTAGCCCCAGCTGTCCTGGAACTCACTTTGTAGACCAGGCTGGCCTTGAACTCACAAAGATCCGCCTGTCTCTGCCTCCCAAGTGCTAGGATTAAAGGCGTGCGCCACCACGCCCGGCTAGAGGTAATCTCTTATAAAACCGGTAAAACTGCCTTCTTTAACTGACTAATAGACATAGGAACTGTGAAAAGGATCATTCTCTATTCAGAACCAAATATAATATTAAAGTCTCCTTAAGCTATGCACTTAAGCAAAATATATTAATACAGGAGAGCTCTGATATCAGCAATGGATTATTCTACCAAGGAGATGTTGGCCAGGGGATCCAAGCCCCCCCTCAAAGGTAAAGGCTTCTTGCCTGCAAACTGGGATACCTGCAAAAAGAGAGGCGATAAAGCCCTGCTGTCAAAGACCTGATGTAAGCATGGGAAAGATGTGTTGAGACCACACTTGCAAGCGTACAGTTGGTCTCTGGAATACCAGAGTGTTACCAAAGGCCACTAAACCAATAAAGCAAATATAGGTCTCCTAGAGTCAAGCAAGACTCCTCCGTCAGCACCAGCTACACCTCACCTGCCTGGAAATACTGTGCAGCAGTGGCAGCCATATGTCTGTATATCCCAAATCTAATTGGCTATTAGCTCTCTCCTTGGAGGAATAACCCACAGCTGATGCCACAAATTACATCCTCTGGTGGTTAGGAGATGTTATAAGCCACAGTAAGACCCTGTCATATTTTACAGAAAAAAACGTAATTCATGGATTAACATACCATCCAAACGTCTGTCTATACCAAAGTAACCTACCATAACAATTAGTACTGTTTAAATTCCTATATATCTAATTGCTTGTGCTTCATTAGTAGGATTGAAAGGTTATTCCTGGACAAACTGCCATCCCATGAAAGAAAACAGCCAGAACTGATCAGAGTCCAAAACAACATCTCCAGAGAAAGTAGACTGTTTTGCTTCTTGTCCACCCGTGCCCCTTTTCTAAGCCTAGGGAACAATCTGTGGAAGAGGGGGCATGGTAGAATGTAAGGGCTGTGATTGGGGTGAATGGTGAAACTACAGCAATATAGACTGGACACTTATTTGATCAACTTGATTGAATATACAAGCTGCCCAGCTGGATGGTGGGACCCTTGGGCTGTGTGGGTTTGGGTGCAACTGCTTACAAACTGGTTTTACATGAAGGATGCTTGTACTCACAAATTATTACTTATTGTTAAAAAATGAAAAAAAACATAAAGAAGTAATAGAAGAAAAAATATTCACATCTTATGGTATGAAAGCAGATTAGGCATCACAGAAGCTAACACTGGTCAAGTACTGTTTGTAAATATGAGTTCGTTCATGCTGGCATAGCAAGGTACCAGCTTTGCTATGGTGGCTTAAACAAGGGTGTATTTTTCTCACAGTCTGGGGGTGCTGCTAGTGTTGGCTCCTAGAAAGGCATCGTATCTTTACCTGGTCTGTAGGTGGCTGCTGTCCCACTGTGTCCTCGCCTGCTCTGTCCATGCATAGGAGGGCTACATGCCTCTTCCTTTTCTTATTAGGCCATGTGTCCTGTTGGGCTAGAGTCCTACTGTTACAACTTCATTTCACTTAATTCCATTCTAACACTCAGATCTCCACATATGGGCCAAAGCAGGAATTAGGCCTTCAGCACAGGTCAGTGTTGGGGAGATTCAATTCAGCATTTAACACTATCCAAAAAAGCACACTGAGAACACACACACACACACACACACACACACACACACACACACACAATCAGAGTGCAGAGTATCAGTGATCCCCAGAAATAAACAAGTATCCTGACATCAGAGTCATTAATCTTCTGGAGACAGTGTGGGGAAAGGCTAGAACAGATATCTATAGCACGGGAGGTAGTGCATGCCTTTAGTCCTGGTTGGCATGTGTTTCTCTGTGAGTCTGAGGCCAGCCTGAGCTACAGAGGAAGTTCCAGGCTAGCCAGAGCCTCATAGTGAGACCTTGTCTTTAAAAAAAAAAACAGTTTGAGTAATAATGGTTGTAAGACCTCTTTAATGTTTTATAGAATTCTGCCGTGAAACCATATGGGCCTGGGCTTTTTATAGTTGGGAGGTCTTATTACATTTTCAAATTCATCATATATTATGGGCCTGTTTAAGCTGTTGATCTCTTCTTGGTTGAGCTTTGGTGATTCCCAGGATATCAGATATTCATCCATTTCACTTAAGTTTTCAAATTTAATAGAGTATAGGTTTTTGAAGTATTCCCATATGATTGTCTGGATCTTTTCATTGTCTGTTGTGATATTTCCTCTTTCATCATGAATTCTATTGATTTGGAGTTTCTCTTTCTTTCTTATGGTTAATTGGGCTAGAGGTCTATCTTGTTTTTCTTTTCAAAGAACCAGCTTTTAGATTCGTTGATTTTTTTGTATTGTTTTCTTTGTTTCTATTTCATTGATTTCTGCTCTGATTTTTGTTATTTCTTCCTGTGTGTTGTGTTTAGGGTGCATTTGTTGTTGTCTTTCAAGTGTTTTTAGCTGCACTGTTAGCTCATTTATTTGTGCTCTTTCTGTTTTTTTTTTTTTTTTTTTTATTAGCACTCAGGGCTATAAACTTCCCTTTTAGAACAACTCTTAAGGTGTCCCATAGGTTTTGTTGTGTTCTACTGTCATTGTCATTTAGTTCCAGGAATGCTTTTATTTCTTTCTTTATTTCTTCCTTGAGCCATTCATTATTCAGGAGTGTGTTGTTTAGTCTCCATGTGTTTGCGTAGGTAGTAGGGCTTATCTTGGTGTTGATATTGAGCTTTATTGCATTGTGGTCTGATAGAATGCATGAAATTATTTCAATTTTTTGTATTTGTTAAGGTTTTTTCTGTGTCCTAGTATGTGGTCAATTTTGGAGACTGTTCCATGGGGTGCTGAGTAGAAAGTGTATTCTCTGGTGCTTGGGTGGAATATTCAGTAGATGTCTGTGAAGTCCAGTTGCTGTATTGTATTGTTCAGTTCAGGAGATAATATACAAGGCCCCAAAGAGAGCCATTCAACAAAAGAACTGACCAGTACCTTCAAAATGGTTGACTACATGAGATGAGAAAGACTTGATACTCACGCAGCCTAGCTGAGAGTCTAAGATCTAGATAGAACATTCCTGAAAATACCCGAGTCCTAGTGAAACAGGCCATTTAGTGCTATACCAATGTCATCAGAGAAATGAGATCACTGTACTGGGTTATGTGGGATTTAACCATAGGAGATGCTGGCAAAAGTTAACTAAGAATTCATTGGGCTGTAATTGTAATTGTTTTATAAGTTTAAGATTATCTCAAAATTAAAAAGTTAAAAATAGTTTCCTTCCCAAATAAACCTCCAAACATTTTAATATGTAGCTGCCTTCTATCAAAGATTTAAGAAATAAGAGCAATATTATACAAAATCTTTTTGAGGAAGATAATACTTTTCAATTTATTTTATGAGCCTAACATTAGCCTGATCCTAGATATTAAAAGAAAAGAAAGCCAAGATTAATATCCCCCATGAATATAGATGCAGAATACTGGCACAACATTAGCAAGTCCTATCCAGCAATATCCTGTGTTTGTCCTAGGAATGTAAGTTTGGTTCAACATCTGAAACTCAGTTATGCAATAAAAAGATATTAATAGAATAAAGGAGAAAACAATATGATTGTCAGTAAAGATAAAGCAGCCGATAGCACTGAATGGCCACTCTCAGTTGAATTCCTGTCAAAGGAGGATTAGTAACAAAGTGCAGAAACAATTCCTGAAGGTAGAATCTGCACTCTAGGGAGAGCTGGGAACCTCCCTAATGCAGTCAAGGTCATCTATAATGACACCTTCAACTGACCTCACACTGATGGCTGAGGGCAGGTCCTTCTCCACATTCACGGATGTCCATTTGACCAATACTGTTCATTAGGCAGAGCTCCTGAGCAATCAGTAGAACTCACGAGCAAAGGCACTCAAATGCACAGGAAGAAACGAAGTTGTCTTGATTTGTAAATGATCACATGTGTAGAAAATCCCAGGGAAACGTCAAGAGCTGCCCAAACCAAGAAAATCGAGCGAGACCATTAGATGCAAGTTCAATGTGTTAAAATCAGCTGTAACTTTCTAGGTTACAGCTGGTTGGAAAGTGAAATTAATACAATGTGAAGTAGTATCAAAAACACAAAAGGGTAAATTTGCTAAAATGTGAAATCTACAAAACATTAGTAATAGAAGCTGACTTAAGTTGTTACTGTGATATATGGTGCTCAAGAATTGTCATGTCTTGGGTCAGTGAGACAGCTCAGTAGGTCAAGACACCTGCTGCCAAGCCTGACAACTTGAATTTAGTCCCTGGAACCCGTACAGCCGAGGGGAGAACTGACTCTTGGAAGTGGTACTCTGACCCCCACACATGCTGCACATAGTCACACCCATATATTCACACAAAAAAGAATAAAAGGGGGATAATTTCTCTCCTAAATTGATCTACAGAAACAGTGAAGTTAAAATAAAAATTTCAGAAGTCCTTTTTTGGAAACTGGCAAACAGTTACCAAATTTACACATAAACACAGATTCTAAAATAGCCAAACAACTTTAAGAAAGACAAAGTTCAAGGACTTATATAACTTTATATCGTTTTCTTTTCCTGCTCTCATTTCTTCTTTTCTTTTTAAATAGTTTTTTTTTCTTTTAATAAAGGGGTTCACTGTGTAGCCCAGCCTATCCTAGAACTCACTGTGTAGCCCACTCTGGGCTCCTACTTGTGATCCAATTGCTTCAGGCTCCCAGAGTGATTAGATTATAGGTCTGTTCCACCATGCCTGGCTTCTGATATCAAGATTGATGATAAAACCACGGTAGTAAAGATACTGGTTTGGTTAAGATAGGCATAGGTTAGTGAAGGTAGTAGAGCCTATAAAGAGACCAACAAGCATAGGCTCGATTTCTTTTCCCAAGGAGATGACACAAACCCATGGTCAAAGAATGTTGTTCACACTGCACACACACTGAAAGAGCATTGGTTCACCTCTCAGCACACACAGGTTCTCTAGACATGGATCATGGAGCTAAAAACTAAAACATTAAAACCAAAGAACTATGAATCATAAAATAGTTTATATATTTGCTTTATTAAATGCAAAACCTTCTGCTCTCTAAAAATGTTAAGCAAAGGAAAGCTACTGCCACATTTACCTTATTAAGCTTGGTTATCAACGGTATATAAAAATCTTCTGTGGGACAGCAGTCCTGGATTCAGAAGCATCTTGTACATGTGCAAGCACAATCTGCCCAGCACACTAGGCAATGCTATAGTACAGGGCACACCCTGTCACCCAATGTGAGCATTTGCTTGGCTCCATGATCCAACTTGTTTGTCTGCATGCCCCCTTCTGGGTAAGCCCCACGGGCTGGGATGACACATGATGGTATAGAGGTCCAGGATTGGTCACTGGGAGGTGTGGGCCATATGATGTAGAGGCTGTCCCCTCCCCCCAGACCTATATAAGCTGCTTTTTGCATAGAATAAAAGGATCTGCACCCTCTGATGTTGTCCCCAGGATGTTGCTGGAGTCACCCCACACTATACCCTTCTCAGTCTATTCGATTGCGTGGCTGATGCCCCCACAAGTGACGCCGGAACAGGGACATCTGAAACAATCCAGTGAGTCCGGATATGTGAACCTCCATGATGGGGAATCTGCCCTCTTCTAGGGAGGCTTTTCTTTAGGATGAGTACTTTCGGGACACTGTCCTCCAATATGTCCCTGGCTCTCCACTGCTAACCTTTTCCTCACCATTATAACTATTATCCTCTGATGTTTGGAACACAAAGAGACTAATATCCCTGAGATACTGCAGGCTCAAGTCAAAACCAAAAGTGAAAATACCCCTCCCTGGGCTGACTCTGTGCTACTTCCACTACTAATGAGGCTTTGACCCTGGAGCCAGAATCCATTCCTTTATGGATCTTAAGGACTCTCAGGACTCTGCTCCTTACCACAAACCTCCACCTCCCCTCATACTCTCTCCTCTTTAATTGGTCTTACCAGGGACTTCAGCCCTTTTGTCTCATTTACAAGGGGAGGAGGAGGGGCGACCACATGACCAGCCTGACTGCCTTATGCCTCCACCCCTCCTCAAACCTTTGATCTGGTGCACTCTTGGGTGATGCGGGTTTGGCTACAGCTTTCATTTTCAGAGCGGTCTGCCTCCTTTTCCCATCTGTAGCAATAGCTAAAGGAGCACGTTACTAAGTTCCTTACCCAGGTTAGTGAGGTGGTACAGGGGAAGATCTCCCATGGGGACGACTGTGATACTTTAATTAAGGAACTGGCACGTGAGGGCATTGATGCTGATTATAAAACAGCCATCTTACCATTTCTCTCTAAACCACTTAAAGACTGGATAATAGCTACCCAAAATGTTGGCATGAAGGCTTCTGACATGGTGGCTTTGGCACAGCTTTACAACTGACAAAGGGCAGCCCCAAATGCTGAGGGTGTGGTCAGACAGATCATCTCCAAGCATCCTGCTCCTCTACTGCTTCCACCCCAGTCCTATCCAAAGCGATTAAGCGACTCCTCACTCCCTGTCCCAAATGCCAAAAGGGATTCCATTGGGTCCAAGACTGCCACTCCAAATACACTAAGGATAGCATTCCTATTAATGAAGTTTTAAACTTCCTGGGGAAGCTCCCAGCTGAAGAAGAAAGGGAGTCAGGGCCCTGTCAGTCCTATCTCTCCACCTCAAATCAAATGGGAATAAAGGGTTTTTTGGCCCATTCCACTTGAAGAGACTTACAAGACCTGAATGTAGATTTAGATAGGGTATAAGCTTTTTAAATGCCTCCTAGACACTGGGCAGACAAAACTATTCTTAGAGCAGAGGAAGTTCCAAAGGATTGGAGTCTGACTGAAGGGCCCTTGATCCAAGGTGTAGAAGGTAATGTGGCACCTAAAATCACTACCCAGCCTGTGGTTTGGAGAGACGCCTCTTGGATTGGGCCATGTATCATAATGACCCCTTTGCTCTCTCTATTGAGGGTTGTCCTGGCACTTGCCTGCCCATCAGCTCTTGGCCAACTTACAGGAGTTGCTGCTAATGTCCCCCTCTCCTCTGCCCCTATCCTGATGTCCCAGGCCATCCTTGGGCCCTGCCTCATGTTCACTGATGCCTCCAATAAAGGGTCTGGGCTGGTGTCCATTAGGCCAGACTCCTCCTCCAAAGTCCAGTGTTTCTGGCCGCTGTATAAAGATTTGATACAGCTTAAAGAACTCTTCACTATCTATCAGGCTATTTCCCTCTGAACTCATCAATCTCTTTACCAATGGCAAATATTGTGCTTCTATGATACCCTTGTTGCCTTATGCTATGTGTCAATTTGACCATTACAAACTGCTTGATATTCTTATCTTTCTCTCGAAGGAAGCTCTTGAGATTTGCTTAGCCCCCCTTTTTTGTCCAGCATAACCGATTTCACTCTGGGCTGCCAGTGCCACTGGTGGCTCTCAATGATGAAGTAGATAGGTTGGCAGCAGAAAGACCCACCTTCCCGCTACTCTGTTCTTTCACAAGCTTATACTCAGTCCCATCAGTCAGTGCACAGCCTACATCAGATGTTCCCCTTTTTGATGGTGGGCCAATGCAAACAGCTGGTCTGTAGCTGCAAGACCTGTGCTCCATTTCTGCCTTTGGACCCTCTCCAGCCCTTGGGGGTTAACCCTCATGGCCTGAAAATTAATGCTCTTTGGCAGATGCACAGACTCATTATTCCCCCTTTGGCTAGCTCAAGTACTTACATGTTACTGTGGATCCCTATTCCCACTGTGTAATGGCTATCCCTATGACAGGAAAATCTGTGACCAAGGTTTGGCAAGATTTGTTTCACTGCATATTGATTATGGGGGTCCCACTTCAATTAAAAGCTGATAATAGCCCAGCATATACCAGTGTCCAGTTTAAATGCTTTTGTGCTTTCTGGAATATCTCCCACATAACTGGAATTCCTTATAATCCTCAGGGCCAGGGCATTGTTGAAAGAATATATAAAACTTTAAAGGAGGAACAATTATAAAAACAGAAAGAGGGGTATATAGTCCCCTTCCCACATAACACAGGGTGCAGAGCACTCTTTATAATGAATTTTCTGTCAATTTTGAAACCAGACATGATAACCCCAGTCCACAAGACATTGAAGCCCTCTGACAGGGCATAATGAGGTGCCATTGGTACTATGGTGAGATCCAATGTTGTGACAATGGTCTTGCCCAGACCCACTGCTAACATAGGAAGAGGGTTCGCTTGTGTCTTCCCACAGGTGGAGCCCTGCCCCATTTGGGTTCTGGCAAGAAGAATTTGTCCTTGGACTGCAAGGGATGGACCAAGACCCACTGGCAGAGAAGCTGGCCCATCTGAGCATTCAGGAAGGGTGGAAGAAATCCAGGAGAATGCCGCTCCACTGGAGGCAGGTGAATAGGGTAACATGAGAGGAACTGAAAGCACCAGAGTCACAGGTGTAGAGCCTGAGGCCTCTGGGGACAGTGTCAGCCACAGGTCCACTATTGGTGGCCCTCATATGCACTGCCCTGATGACCAATAGTGTGGCAGACTGTCAGGATGTGAGTTCCTGAAGCCTATTGAAATGCAGAGGCATGACACCCAGGGTCCTGCTCCACCTGTCCAATCTTTGGTTATGGAAAAACAGGCCATCACAGCATACTCAGGAATATTCCGCCCTTTTGATAAGCCAAGGACTTATGCAAAGTGCTCTGCCCACACCCACTCTCACTAAATCACATTCCCACCTTTTCCTTAAATTCCCAGGCCAGATGCCATTCAGTGCTGGCTCTATCTTTCACTTGAGCCTAGCCCTGGCTACCCCGAATTAAACTTTGTTCCAGAGAGCCTGAACCTCCTGGTCTTTTATTTTGGGGGGAGCATGCCATAACCTAAAATTCTGGTGCCTCATCACTCAGATCATCGTTTTGCCCACATCCCTGCCTCTAGGGGTAGTTGGTAAGGCTTCCAGTCAAGACAGTTACCAGGCACAGGCTAAGACAGCACCCACCATCATTTGGCCAAAGGTACCATCTCTTCTCCTTGTCCTACCCTACTCTATCCCTGTGTGACTGTGTGTGAGAGTTAGCGTGCATGTTATGGTTGCATGGCTCTCAGGCTATGGAATCTGATTGGGCCCTAATCTGTGGTTTTACTGGGGTCATTTAACCTCATTGGGCACTCACCACATACATGGTGACTGAGCACGGGATTTATACGTGAGGCCCTCATGGTAAGACCCCTTAAGTAGCCTCGCAGGCGGCCAGCTGCACAGGCATCTGAGTGAGGGGAGATTTTATCCCCCACTCCTACCTTCTGTGTAACCCTGTGTGTGTTCTGCCCCCCTCTAGCTGCCCCTCTGCCTCGACATTTCCTGTCTGAATTATAACCTGCTGCTTTCCGCCTCTGTCTTCCTTCTGATTCTCTTCCTTCATTCTTTTTAGCCTCCCATTAAAGGACACGGTTCCTCCATTCTGTTTTGGACATCTGAGTGCTGGCACTCCATCCATGGGTCAACGGGCACTTGGGGCCTGGGAGCAGGACTGGCTGCAAATGCCCCAGGGTTAGGTAGGGAGCACTTTTGGGGGGATGGGAACTTTTTGTCTGGCTTGTGTGGTCACATTTGTCACAACTCAACTGCAGACATAAAAGGTGTGTTGGGGGCAAGCTACATGCTGATGAAACTGATTCCAAAGTTAAAACAAATGAACTCTAATTAGTTATGTGCATTTAGTTGACATTCCTATCTTGTGATGGGGAGACCTGGAAAGACAAATACGTTAAGTGTGCTTCATTAAGTTCTTGCAACTTTGAGCATATTGTGAGAATTTTACACACAATCTTTGATATATTTAATATAATACTTGGATTACTCTAAACAGTGATACTGAGACTGAATCTTCCAGAAACAAGTTATAGTAATTAATGTGTGCCGTGCAAGTTGTCAAGAGTACTGCTGGGTTCTGTCTCCACTGAATTGTGATAAGAACCTGATACTAACTTCACTTTCTTTATGCTTGTCCAATATGATGTTTATATGACTTCGAGCTGTTGAACTGAGGAAATATTATTTAATATAACATTAATGTTACTGTGATAACTGATCTTGGTTGCCAACTTGACTGGATCTGGAATTAACCCTCTCCTGATGAGATTATTTGAAGCCTGAAGACCAATTGCACCATATACAAGGACACGACAGAAAAGATCTTTTGCTTTTGTCTGCTTGCCTTTGCTTCTTTATGTTCGGATGTAGACTGAAGAGCAGCAGATCTCCAGGAATCCTCCAGACCTTCAGCACCAGATTGGGACTGCTGAGACATCTGGCCTTGTTGACTGAGCAACTCTTTAGTTGTGGTGTGGCCTTTGTTGGAGCCATCTGCCCAGCCCCTCATTAGTTCTTAAAACCAGTTTTCCAAGTTCTGCTATGGTCACAATAGACATATAAATCATTTTAACTGAGCCCAAACATTTCCATTGTGGTCTGTGAATATTATGCTGTCAGTACCATGTAAAGCACCATGCATTATGCTTGATAAACATTGAATATATAATATCTGAAAACATCAGGCCAGTGTCTAGTATCACTTGACTCTTTAGACAGTGTCAAAGGTTTTGTTGTTTTTGGCCCTAATTTTAGTTGTAGGATTTGCAAGGCTTTTGGTTTTGTTTTATTTGCAAACGAAGTCTGCCTATTTGGATTGTTTCTTAAAGTAATAACATTATTTCATTTCCTAAAATAAATAACATTATTTCCAAAATAAATAATGATATAATTTATTTTGGAAAATTACCAATTTAATTTTTTCTATTTCATTGTTTTGGGTTTTTTCAACCCATTTTTATTTTCTGAACGTCACTGGGTATTTTTCTTTTTCTCTTTCAATCTTGATCTCACTTTGTACTCATTAATGATTTCTTCTATAGGGTTAAAACTAAAATGCAATGATATTCAAGGTCTACAAATTTTGGATATTTAATTAGTAAATATAAAAATAAAACCAATATTGTTCTTCATGTTTTGAAAATTATTTTTTCTTTTTTTTTGCAATTGTTCATCTAAGAGAAAATCATTTTTAAGATACTTTAAAAGGCAAAATATACAGCCAGGCATGGTGGCACACATCTTTAATCCCGGCACTTGGGAGGCAGAGGCAGGTGGGTCTCTGTGAGTTCAAGACCAGCCTGGTTTACATATTGAGTTCCAGGACAAGCTGGAGCTACAAGGCAGACCCTGTCTTGCGAAAAGACAAAAAAAAAAAAAAAAAAAAAAAGGCACAATACAACTTTACTGGGTACAAAAACTTAAAAATTTAAATAAAGCTGAAATTTTATTTAATTTCAAAATATTTAAATTAAGTATATTTCTTTTTAAAAAAAGATTTATTTTTCTTTATATGTGTCAGAATGTATGCCATGTGTGTGCAAGTGTGGATGGAGACCAGAAGAGGGCATCAGACTCCTTGGGGTTGCTGCTCTTAACCACTGAGCCATCACTGAGTGCTCTTACTCACCAAGCACACATTTAAATTCTCTTATGAAAACAAAACTATCAAAAGTTTCGCCATCAGTGGCCATTCAGTGATCCTCCTGGTAGCGTTGCCTCTCTTCAGCCTTACTGAAGAGCGTGCACAGTATGCATACTTCTGAGAAGGCAAACCCTTTCACACCACAGAGGGTCTCTTGATGCTGTGCACATTGCGCTCAATTGTAATACCCTTGGATTGTGAACTGCAATGGCAAAGAAGCAAAGGTCAGCCCCCAGCACTGCAGGAAAGCAGTGCCTTGCTCTGCACCACTGGCTGCATGTGTGCTGTTTCCTTACGGGCTCTTCTCCCCTCTGTCCTCAGCAGCAGTGTGGTCTCTGATATTGGGCACTTAGCCCCAGTTGCCCTTAGATCGATGGAGGAGAAGGAAGGGAATATTGGTGTCCTTCCTGGACCAAGCAGCTTGCATGAGGGCAAGGCTGTGCTTACGTGCTGTGTTCTGTGTGGGGAAAAGTGCAGAGGGTTTGGGAGATAAGGGAGTGAGGGCAGATAAGCTAGATGGGGGGGTGAGCTGAGGCAGGCAGCTTCAACAGCGGTGCTCATGTGTTGTTTTTTTTTTTTCCAGTTTACTTCATATTTGTTTGTGACACGTGGGCTCTGTAATCTACACGCCCATGACAGGAACCCTTTCCCCTAGGTCTTAGGGTGGTTCTGGGCAGGGAGCCACAGAAGCAGTCACTTTTCAGAGCAGCAGTATGGAGAAGTACGGTGAACATCGGGGCTCCTTTCAGAGACTCTGGACTAGATCCTTCATTGTTTCTTTCTTTTTTTTTTTTTTTTTTTTTTTGTTTTTTTTTTCTTTCGAGACAGGGTCTCCCTGTAGCTCTGGCTGTCCTGGAACTCACTCTGTAGACCAGGCTGGCCTTGAACTCACAAAGATCCACCTGCCTCTGCCTCCCAAGTGCTAAGATTAAAGGCTTGCGTCACAATGCCCGGCCCTTCATTGTTTCTTATACTTTGGAGCTTACGAAGCTGTCTCTACGGGCAGAGAAGGTGATGTGGACACAGCTCTGGAACTAACTTGAACCAGAGAAACTCTATTTTTAATTTTCAGTCAATTTTATATATTGGACTCCTGCCCATAAATTTGCTAGGGAGAGAAAAGAATGATTTGTTAGTAAAAGAAGAGGGGGCGGGGCGGGGGGGGGAAGAGATTTGGTACAACTGCCACCTACCACCTCAGGCCTCCTACCTCACTGGGAACAGCAGGGCCTTTGGAAGGACACTGACCCTCCTGCCTGAGCTGCTGTCTGAGCAAGTGAGCCAGGAGGCCCCATCAGAAACCAAGGACTCCGATTCCCCCACATTGTGCTTTTCCCGCCTGTGGAGGCAAATAGCAGCAGAATTGGCCTCTCTTACTGTGCTGGTGTTAGAGGAGAGTTTTATGATGGATCCTCCTCGAGTTTGCCTGACTGTCCGTGAGCTCAGACACTGTTCCTGATGGATGTTGGGGTAGGAAGCCATTGGAAACACTGAAGATCTTGGACCCTGGTGTGCTCTTGGCTGACCAGGCAGTGTTCGGCTGCTTACTGCTCATGTGGTTAGGAAATAAGAGGTACCAAGTGTGAGCTCTTTCCTGTGTTCTCTGTCTGTCTGTGTAACCTGCCCCCAACCCCTGCCCCTCACCCCCCAACCCCTGCTCCCACCAGCATCTTCATTGAACAGTCAGTAAAAAACATGTATTATCCCCTACTGTAGACTACTCAATGCAGGATTGTGGCTCAGCTACAAGGCCTGCCTTTCTTGGTTATTATTATTTTATATTATTATTATTATTAGAATCAGTCTTTAGTCCCTGTTGCCCTGTTTCTCAAGCTCTTCCTTATTGACCTATGGGTGTTGGTGTCTCTTTCTTCATGTTCTATCCTGTCTCTTCTTTTCTTTCCCTATCTTTTTCTCTGCACCTTGTTGTTTCCACCTTTCCTCTTCTACTGAATTTGTGCTCTCTGGGTCTTTCCTCTCTCTTGCTTGTCTCTTGCTTCTGTTTCTCCTCCTCTGGATTCTGCATTGCTGTCTGTCTCCCCAGTTTTCCTACTCTGCCTGTAGAATGCACATTTGTGTGAAAAATTGGGGGTTTGTGCAAAGGCCTCTTGGGTTTCATTTCACCGATGCTTGGGATTCTTGAGAACATGGAGTATGATGGAGACATGGCCAGGATGTTATGTTGGAGCAGGAACCTGGGGACCCGAGGACCCGAATGCTCTCTTAGGCAAGGACTTGACTGTTTTTCTGAGGGCCACATGGAGTCATGGGGGAATATTAAGGGAGAGTGTGTGAGTGTGGTAACAGGGGAGGGAGGGATGCACTCAGACCCAAGGCTTGGAGACAGGGAGGAGCTGAGGTAATGCTCCGGGCAAATGAGGAAGGGAGGTTCTTCTCCTGTAACTGCATGCCTTTTAAAATGATTGACACCTTTGCCCAGTGTGGGAGAGGCTTCCAGCTTCCTGATCAACTTGGAGCTGCTGCTTTCATAGCAGGCCTTCTGGAGGCACTGGGGAGGGGCACGGATGGGGTGTGGTTGAATGGGAGTTCTTCAGAGCTTGAAATTTAGAGGGGACTTGGATATATTGACTGAATTACTACATAAGACTGTGTTGGAGGGCAGAGGAAGTCATAAAGGGAGGGGTACCCAGGGGAGGCAGCTGACCACATGGGTGGGCTTCCTGGAGGAAGTGAATCCTGAGTTGAACTTGAAAGGGGGAGTGCTAAAGAGTTGTAGTTTTCTGTGGGTCCCCAGGTCAGGAGCACCAGCACCACTTGGGAAATTACAAGAAGCACGAATTCTTGCAGTCCTACCCAGACCTACCAAAGCTCTAGGTGTGGGGACCAGGCATCCAGTTTTAACAGCTGATGTCTGCCTAAATTTGAGGACCGTGGATCTTAACAGTGAGGGAGGATGCCGCAGGCCACAGGAGTGGGAATGGCGAGACCTGGGAGGAGGATGGCCAGGTAGGAGCCAGGTAGGAGCACCCCCCTCCCCGCCCCGTGTGGCAGCCATGCTCACTGTATCAACGGACCACAACAAGAGCCAGAGGTCTGGCTGGGACGGAGAATGGAGATCTGTAGGGACCATGAAAGGCAGGTGACCTTCTCCTGTAGGGATGTGACTCTCTGAAGAGTTTTCTAGAAGACGCATGCTGGCTTTCTAGAGGACTTTTTATTAGAGAGAGTACCAGGCATGTACTGTGTAAAGCAGGCACTCAGCTCCCTGCAGCCAGCCTGGGAAATGCTGCACCATCCCTTCGTGCCGTGGCTGGCTCCCAAAATTCTCTCTTGTGTCCACTCGGACTTGGGGTGGGTAGGCTGTTGCCTGAGGACCATGGGGCTGGAATCTGAGGTTTGTGACTAATTCATCAAATTTGCCTTGGATGTGGGAGGCAGAGAAGTGAGGGGAGAAATGGCTCATATGCTACATATTATCGTTGAGCGACTCCTGCCAGATAATTAAAACAAAACACAAACACAAATACAAACAAAACCACATGTTCTGGAGTCCATTTGAGCCTAGTTGATACCAGCCAGAATTAGTTCTACATTGTTGCGGCTGAGAGTCTTGAGGGGCTTGGAGTCTTTTCCACCTCAAGTTCCCTGCAATACAACCCCCTCTTCACACCTGGCTCAGTGGCTGGTGTCCTAGGTCAAGCTTTACCTTAAGACAGCTGAGGTCCCTACGGAAGCAAAAGTGCTCACAGAGAAGAGGACTCAGCTCTTCTTTGGTGCATGAATAGAGAGCTACTCTTCTGTTGCTGTGATAAAATACCATGACCAAAGGCAACTCACAGAAGAAGAAGTTTATTTTGGCTTACAGTTCCAGAGGGAGGGAGTCCATCATGGAGGGGAGCCAAGGCAGCAAGTGTCAGGAAAGTGAAAGGTCACATGTCAGCCACACACAGGAAGCAAAGTGCAAGCATGAAGCAGGAGGCCATAAACCCTTGAAGCCCCCAATATGCCCAGCCCCATGCTCCCAGTGATGAACTTCCTCCAAAAAAGGCTCCATAACCTTCCCAAACAGTGCCGCCAATTGGGGACCAAGTGTTTAAACACATGAACCTAAAGAGAGATTTCTCAGTCCAACCAGCACAGTCACTCAGCCAACAGCTCAATCGGTCACCTGCCAATGCAGGCCTAACCCTTCAGGGGAGCACAGACAGTTCAATAGAGGTAATACTAAGAAACCCTTTCTATCTGAGCAGCCTGCATGGTGCAGGAGACTGGATGTGTATCAGCTGGGACGCTTGGAGGTCTGCCCAGAGCAGCCCTCCTCTGGAGCACAATGGGCTGGATGATCTGCATTCATCGTTAAAATGTATGCAGTATTGAAATTCCACTCTGTAATATGCAACATCTGGGCTCCTTTGAATGTAGATATTCTTGACATCAGCTCGTATTTAAATGACTTACCAGTAAGAGAAAAAGCAACCAAGGTAGGTGCCCTGGAGTTTTTCTTTACAATTTCATGCCAGCACGTGCACTGCAGGCTATGACCGTAGATTTGAGAGTTCATGTCTCAGGTCAGCAGAACTGGCTGTGGGGAATTAACATGGCCAGCTCTTAGACCTGCTTAGAATTGGGAGTCCGTTACTTCCTACCTGTGTGAACTTGGGGGAATTATTTGACCTCTATAAGTTTCCTTTCATTTTTAAAATTTTTAAATTTTATTTATTTTTTTATGTGTATGAATGTACTGTCTGCATGTAGGTTTGTGCACCTATGTTGTGCAATGCTGCGGAGGTCAGAAGAGGGCATCAGATTCCCCTGGAACTGGAGTTAAAGACAGTTCTCAGCCGCCATGTGGGTGCTGGGGATCGAACCCGGGTCCTCTGCAAGAGCAGTCGGTGCTCTTAACCGCTAGGCCATCTCTCCAGCCTGAGTTTCCTTTCTTATGTGTACATAGGAGAAGCAGGAAATGAGTATAGATACAATAACTCAAGTGTGGAGCCCAGCACTTGGGACATTTTAGGCCTTCAAAAGATTTGAGTTATGTCCCACGAAACTGACATTTGCCACCATGTGAGTCTTGACAGAGTTGGGTTTGGAAGGTTGGAGTGGTAACAGGTGGATTGGAACTTTTGGTAACCACTGTGAACTTTTGAAACTGCTGTGAGAACCCGAGAGAGGGAGGGGGCCTGGGTAGCTTCGGGGAGCTGGACCTTGCAGGGAGAGTGAGTTTTCAACAGGCACATGGCTGGGCTGTAAACAATGAAGAGTGAGACTTAAGGCTGGACAGGCAGATTTGGTGCTGAGCCTGGAGAGCCTACACTGCTTTACTCAGTTGGCCATAAGAAGCCATTGAGGATTCTGAGTGACAGGATGAGATCATCAGGCTGTAAGCCTCTAGAGGACAGGCATTTCGAATCCTTATGTACCCGGCTAGATTCCCTGTCCCTAAAGAGAATGTGGTACAGGGCAGGATAACTGATTTTCAAATGACAGTTGAATCCTGCTGACGGCAAGCATATGGAATGGATTGAAGAGGGCACCAGGGAGGCAAAAGGCTGTGTCAGTCCTGTAGGATCAGGCCATGGACGACGGTCCTCAGGGACTGCCAGCGCGGATGGAGATGCTCAACAGCTGCTCAAGCCTCGGGATCATCTCTTGCTCATTGTGCGCTGGCCAGCCTCCACCTCCAGGGAGGGTTTCAGGGCAGCATAATTCATCCTGACAGCAGAGCCTAATAATGTTCCTGCAGAGCCCCTGCTCCACATCCAGGTTGGAATACAGTCCAGGCTGAGCTCTGGAGAAGAAGTAATCATTGCATCTAAACATGAAGCGGTGTGTCCTGAAGCTGTGAGCAGGGCCCAGCTGTGCTGAGCTGAGTGTGCTCACAACTGCAACCACCTTGTCTCAATTTGGGGCTGACGGGTGAGGGGTGGAGCTTCGCATGCATGCTGGCTTCCCCAGGGAAAGCCCCACAAATGCATGAAACACATGTAAATGAAACGAGCTCTCTGGAGCCTGCTATCCTGGGTGAAGAAGGGCTTCATGGCCAGCAATGGGAACAAAGAAAGGGAAGCATTGCTTAGTGTGTTCTTTTCAGACCTAGAGATGGCAGCTACGTCTAGAAGTTTAATAAATTCCCCAGGAACTGGCTAGGTTGGCATGCTGGCCGCCACCTTACAATTTTGAGCACTTAGTATGCATGAAACATTTTGGTAGATGCTTTTTCTTGTGGCTTCTGTAGGAGGAGGGGGTGGAGGAGGAACTAGGCTGGTTGCCAGGGCCTTATATTGTTCCAAAATAAAAGACACCTTGAAGATGAAAAAGTCATAGGGTAAGATTTAAGGAAACTTTGGAAATTCACAGTTCCAAGCAGGATTCCCAGTTATGTTGCTGGAGTCTCTTAAAAGGCTGGATCAAGTGTCTAAACAGAGAAATGCAAGGCATGGCTCTCTCTCACTTTTCTTTCTCTCCTCTTTCTCACCTTGCTTCCTTCTCCCATTTGATCATGATAATCTGGTGACAGTAGCTTCAAGGTAGACCTATTATCCCCACCCACTAACCTGCATTTGTTGGCCATGATAAAAGCTGGAGACTGGAGGCTTGTGGAGAAATCAGGGCAGATGATAGATGATGAGATTTCTGAGGCTCTTAGGGTCAGAGCCTAGGTCCAAGCTAGGCTGGGTACCTATCCTCAATAGGCCATACTCATGAGAGTGTAAAGGAGATTTATTCAATGCATCCACACTGTGAAGAGGAACACAGAGGTCTAGTGACATGCACACCTCCAAGTCCATATGAGGGGCTTGACCAGGCTTAAATAGAGGGCAGAAGGTGGACATGCCTGAGCAGTCCCCTTCAAGGTATAGTCCAGCCCATCGTCCCTGTCTTGGCTTCAGCCTCTCCTACAAAGTGGTCTGACAAGTTGTCCGCACTGTTGAAATCTCTTTCTGGGGATAAGCTCTCACTTTGGTTCACACTAGGCTCCTAGCCTTTTCCTTCTTCCAGTGTGTGGCTGCTGGGGAAATCACAGTTTCTTGGGGAACGTGGTTTCAATAGTCTGGCAGCCAAAGGATGTGGTATTAGGCCCTGTTTACAATGCCTTCGTTCCTGCCAGGATGGCTGGTTACAGCTGCAAGTGGACTCAGTGACGACATTACAGGGACAGGACTATGCATCCTATTCCACTGTATTTAGCGCATTAAGCCTGGGCTGCTGGCTGATTGTCCTCAGTCTTACTGCCTGATCACTAACAGGGTTGTGGCAAGACTGGTGTTAAAAAGTGGGTCACAAGCCGAGCGTGGTGGTGCACGCCTTTAATCCTAGCACTTGGGAGGCAGAGACTAGGAGGATCTCTGTGAGTTCAAGGCCAGCCTGGTCTACAGAGTGAGTTCTAGGACAGCTGAGGCTACAGGGAGACCCTGTCTTGAAAAAAAAAAAAAAAAAAGTGGGTCACAGTGCTGGTAGTGGAGGCTTCCATGGTACTGTGTGCTTTGCCAGGCAGCAGGCTTAGCTACCTCAAGCAGCCTTCACCACAGCCTTCTGAAGTCCAACAGCTGCAGGTGCTCCTGGCTCCTGAAGTCTGACTCCCCTAGCTCCTTGGGTCGTGTGGAAAGCTCTCTGGCCACCAGGCAGAACAGCCTTCTTCATTAATGAGGTGTTTCATTTTACTGCCAGCACTCTGTCTCTGCCCCTCCTTCCTGAGATCTGGCAGAAACACAATAAATTGTGTTTCAAGTAAAGAAACAGAAAAAGACAGTGAGTGCCTTCCAGGTTGGGGACTGTAAGGTTTCCTTGCACCGGGAGAACAATCTGACCATTGTCCTCATTATTGGCACTTCCTAGGGAGGAAGCTGTGGGCTTTGCTCCCCAGACTGTTTTCTTCCCCTTCTCTGTGGTCAGCAGTGGTTTTCTTCTTACACAGACCATTCCTTTTCCCACAAAGGAAATTAAGTTTTGGTTTTGGACTTAGAATGGGGATGTAGCAGAAGTTTGCTTGTATCTAAAAAACTGAGACGGAATAACCTGCAAGACCTATTGCTGAGTGAGTCTCCCACGGTGAGATTTGGAGACTCTGTGGACTGCATTCTGGCATCTCAGAGAAAGGCCTTGACATTCCAGTTTGTACTGATCAGCACAACCTCCTGTGGCCCCAGGAGGTTCAGCTCTTGCCCTTCAGTTAGTGTTTAACTCTCCTCTGGCAAAGCTGGAGAGGCCGTGTGTAGAGACCCACGCTGGTGAGCTTGGACATAGTCCTGCTGCGGGAAAATCAGGAGATCAAAGCCAAAGTTAGGTGAGGAGAGGGAGTTTATTTCGTGTTAGTGGCTAGCCCACCAGCGTGGCCTGGACCCCAGGGATCATTCCACAATGGAGTGAGCAACATGACTGAGTCTCTCAGACTCTTTGTATCCCTGAGACAAATGCAAACAAAAAGCATGTAACACACAACTGATAAAACAGGTAACAAACACAAAGGCCACCAGAATGTGGCGTCCTGATGAACAGATAACAAATGTGGCATCCTGGCTAGGTTTACAGATAGATAAATAACATCAAAGGCCACAGGAATGTGACTTTCTGGGGAAACAAAGGCTGCTCTCTGGGGTGACCACAAGAGGCAGAAAGGAAGGCTCCAGGCTGTCTTCTCCATTACCCTAACTAACATAGCATGAAGTTTTAGTAACCAGGTCTATTTTGCCAATTCCACTCTTGTCCCAGAGTCATCCGTCTTTGAGTTATACTTCTACCACCCCGATGTTGGTCAAGTTGCCTAACTTTTCCACTGTAGACAAAGATTCATCCCAGTAACCCGTCCCAGTTTCCTAAAAGGACTGGCACTGTCAAGATAGCCGTGAACCATGGCAAGCACCATGCTCTGGGAAATGGCTATTCCTCTCTTAGCCATTTGTCCCTCTCCTCATCTAGACTTCAGACCTCCAATCACATGACTCTTTCATGGCAGACGTCCAACCTATATTTACTTATCTGATTTGCTGTGGTTGGCTGGCCACCAGTGGGCAGGGAAGGGACTGATGTGCCGTGAATGAATTCACCCTTTAGACCAGTCTACAAAGACCACCCGTATATGATATACTGTTGGGGAGGGGCTCTGAGCTGGTACTTGTAGCTCATGGACTTGTGGAAGATATTTACCATTTTTCTTGGATGTTCAAAGCCTTAACTTGCTTATAGCTTCTCTAGGTCACCAATCTTGGCAGAAGGCAGAGTTTTCTCTCACTAGAAAAGCTAGAAAGAAGATGCTCTGTTGAATGCACATATATTTTGTTCAGAAGGGACGTAAGACTTGGGACCGTGGAATATACCAGTGTGGCTGCAATTTTGCTCACTTCTGCAACTAACTCAAGGGCATACTTGGGTTAGGCCCCACTTTATTTCCTGTGACATTTATTTGCTTCCTTGTTCCTCTATTGATCTTGGTTCTTTGCATGATTGTGTGATCTTGATCTTCATTTGCATAGTGCATGACCCATAGTAGATTTGAATGCACTTCATTCTATTAAGTATAAAAAAGCAGGAAACCAATAAAAAGGCACATGAGGCATAGGTCACTCTAGGAACATGCTTTACTTCCATGTGGGACTGCCAGCGTGAGCCACCTGCAGACACGTGGTGGGCCCAGATAGCATGGCAGGGGGGTGGGGAACGGGGATAGATAGATAGAGAGACAGACAGACAGACAGACAGAGAAAGAGAGGCACAGAGAGAGTTATGGCGGCTGGGGTCCACCCTTTATACCCATGAGGCGGGGCCTCAGGTAAGTGGGAAGGGATCAGAGGATTGGCTGCTTCTGGAGGAAGTGCACGCCTGTATGCCCCTTAGGATTCTGGGAAGCCTGGACCTAACATCCCAGCCTTTTGCTTATGATAAGGAAATGGGGCTGTTCTCTCTTCTGTATCTGCTGCAGAGCTGATGGGGGCAAAGTCTTGGGGAACAGCTCTCAGGCTGGAGGGTTAGAATCTGCTTTCCCATTTTGGCTGCTTGGGGTGCTCTGCCTGGTGGGTTTGGTCCAGATGGATAGTGGCCAGTACTTTTAGTGTATGTTTTCTCTGCAACTGAAAAGACAAGCTAGTTGAGTCTTACATGAGTATACCAGTGCAGGGACTTCACAGTACAAACAAGGGGCTACTGGGTGCATTAGCAATTGGAGGGTCCCTGTCTAGGGAATGCAGAGGGAAAAAGGACGTGTACCCTAGTTTGAAAAATTGGAAAAAGTTTTAGTACGCAGAGCTCTAGAATGAGGGCCAGGTTTAATACACAGGGCTCCAGAATGAGAGCCATAACCATGAGAATATAAAAGGTGGTATTTTCTGGCATGGCACACACACTAAATCTGTCATCTATCTCTGAGATATTTTCTAACTTGGCACAGTAGATTCCTAACTTGGCACAGTAGGTCTCTCACCTATCTCTCTGATAATAACCTATTTCATTTGCTCTTCTTTAGATTACAGTTTCCTGTTGGGGTGTTTAAAACCACATGGTTAGCTCAGATAAATGAAGTTTGTTTTGGTGTTAAGGTCAGTTGAGGTTCTGGTCCTTAAGGGGTCACTCAGGCCTTGTGCTTGGCTCTCTTCACCAGTTCCATCTATGTGAGGACAAAGTCAGGCCTTGCTTGACCAGAGCTTCCGTTTGAAGGGTGAGGAGTTTCTCCTCTTTATGGACTTTCCTCCTTTGACTGGACACTGGCAGGATGAAGTCCTTTTAAGTGAATCTCCAAGACTTCCCTGGTGTAGGATGACTGGTGACTCACTGCCACAGGACATGCAGAAAGTTGCAGATGCAGGACCCTAGGACCCAAGTCAACCTCAGAGGGTAGGGGCCAAAATATTGTCCCATCAAATCCCTTGCCAAATCAGATTGGAGCTTTAAGTGTGGTTGCTAAACCTCCAAGAGGATTGTTTGAATTAATTTGGTACATTAATTACCATACAACTCCTAAGTAAAGCTTGAACATTGACTGTTAATCAATTCTTAATTGCTGTGGCAAAAATATTCCGACCAATAATAAAAGCTCATGGTAGGAGCCTGGTAGTGGCTGCAGCACAGGCTAGGAAAGGATGCTATTTACTGGCTTGTGTTGCTGGCTCATATTTAGCCTATTGTATACAATATAGAAATATCTGGCCAAGAATGGCATTGCCCACAATGGGTACAGGCCAGTCCAATGAAGGCAATTATTGAGCTTTCTCAGCTCAGGTATATAAAGTTGACATTAAACCTATGCAGTAAGTCCTACAATTTGTTCTTTAAGGTCTATGAAGGTCATTCAAGTACTCAAAGTACAATGATTTAAACCATGCAAGGCAAAAGTTTCTAACAACATAGCCCATGAAACAAACCCAAGATAATAAAGAGGTTAAAACCAGTACCTTCTCAAATGAAGGCCATGCCACTTGTCCCCAGGCTTTGAATTATAGCTTTGAAAAGGAAAAGGAAGGGGGGGCATTGTCACATACCAGCAGCAGGCAGATAATACTTAGGGCTCACCCAAATTGGTTACATTTGGACTGTCTGTGTGGTCACCGGAAGTAAAACCTAATTTCTCTTAAAAATATTAGAAGTAACATGTGCAAAGAATAACAGATATACAAAACAATTTTAGTATGTATGGGTAACTCTATATATGCCATTAAATAAATTGCAAGAGAATTAGGATATAGAAATATAGCATTAGTTGTTACAAGGTCTGATGTAAATTCAGGCTTCTTGCCACGTGGTCTTGCTGTGGCTCAGCAGAAATGGGGCAGCCTCAAGACGGCGGCTGAGGAATGGGCATGGCTGCCACTCCCTTCTGTTTGAAAAAAGTCCACAGTAGTGGTGGCAGAGCGTGGCATGGCGGTGCAGAGGAGGGGGAGAAACCACATGGCGGGGCAGCTGTGAGGCAGACTAGGGAGAGGAGAGAGCTGTAGGAAGGAAGGAAAGTTTTTTAGCCTCAGAAGAAAGGGGAACGACGTGGAGGACGAGTCTTCTAATGAGAGGCGGTGTGGAGGATGAACATCCTCTAATGGGGCTGGTCAGAGACTCCAGGTCTGGAGTGTCTCTGAAGTGGAATGGAAGGCTAAAATGAAGGAAGAATCAGAGGGAAGACAAAGTCAGAGAGAAGGAGGGAGAGGGAGAAGGAAGGAAGCAGGTGAGTGTAGGAGAGCAGAGAGCTGTACCTCCTGCGCACGGGAATCCAGTTCAAGCCTGTGGATTCAAAACAATGAAGGGCTAATGCTGAGAGAAGCAGAGGGAGAAGGGAGGAAGTACAAGGGGAATGAAGCGGGGGGGGGGGGGGAGGGGNTACTGGAGGAACTGAGTTCTCTAATGGGAGGCTGTGTGGAGGCATACATCCTCTAAAAGGGGATGTTCAGAGACTCCAGGTCTGGAGTGTCTTTGAAGTGGAAATGGAAGGCTAATGAAGGAAGATCAGAGGGAAGAAAAGTCAGAGAGGAAGGAGGGAGAGGCGAGGAGGAAGAGCAGGTGGTGTGAGAGAGCAAGAGAGCTGTACTCCTGCGCTACAGGCGAATCCAGTTCAAAGCCTGTGGATCAAACAATGAACGGCTAATCTTGAGAGAAGCAGAGGAGAAGGGCAAGGAACAAGTAGGGATATGAAGCGGGGGGGGAAGGAGGAGGGAGGCATGGGGAGGAGAAGAAGAGTGGGGGAAGCAGCAGAGTGGTACCTCATTAGAAATGTGGCAGCTGGTTGTCCGAGAAATACACTGCACATGCCTGCCAGCAAGTCTGACCAAAGTCACGCTGCACCAATAATATTAAGTATAAAAAGAACAGGAAACCAATAAAAAGGCACATAGGCATACAATCACTCTAGGAAATCTCTTTTACTTCCATGGGGACTGCCAGCGTGAGCCACCTGCGACACGGTGGGACCAGACAGCATGGCAGGGGGGTGGGGGGATGGGGACAGAGAGAGATTGAGAGAGGGACGATAAGAGAGGGACAGAGTACGGTCGGTGGCTGGGGCACCCTTGTAACCCATGGGAGGACGCCTCAGGTACAGGGAAGAATCAGAAGATTGGCTGCTTCTGGAAGGGGTAAGTGCTAATGGACTTGTTTGCCCCTTAGGATTTCTGGAAGCCTGGACCTATACACAATCCGTCTGGGCCTTCCATGAGTTTTGACTCTCCAGTAAAGGCAACATCAGGGTGGCCATTTGACAGGTTGGAGTTCAGTTCAGTAAGCCTTTTTTTTTTTTTTTTTCCTTTTTTTTATAAGGTGCCCTGAACACAAATATTCTTTCCTTGGAAGTGAAGACCTGACAATCATTATAGCCAAATTTTTCAGGGTGGGAATAAAATTTTTGTGTTTAGAGGAAATGACAGAGGACACTTCTTGGTCTCCCACCAAAGAATTCTGGCTATAGGAGAATGACATCAAATGTGAATCAATAATTCATAACACACAGCATTTTGTAACATAGTACCCCAGAGTTGCAAGCATTGTCATCTAGCAAGCACAACTTAATGAAGTCCTTTTGAATAAAAATTTAATGTAATTTTGCTTTGTGTATTATTTATGTTATTGAATTTTTTAGTGGCATTTCATACAACCCATCTTTTTTTTTTTTTTTTTTTTCTTGGGTCTTTTTGAGACAGGGTCCCCTCCTTGTAGCCCCAGCTGTCCTGGAACTCACTTTGTAGACCAGGCTGGCCTTGAACTCACAAAGATCCGCCTGCCTCTGCCTCCCAAGTGCTAGGATTAAAGGCGTGCACCACCACGCCTGGCCATACAAAACATTTTAATCATCTTTATACCCTCTCCCCCATCTGAATCCCCCCATAGATCCCATCTCACCGGATTTCATGCATTCTGCCATATATGCTAAGGCCTACTGAGTCAAGTTAGTGTCCAAGGTGTCCCTCAGTGCAAGTTTATCCACTGGGGTCTAGTCAGCATATATAGAGTCTCTCCCTTAGAGAAGATCAGTTCTCTCCTACCCAGCAGTAATCAGCTACCAGTAGTTCTTAGGCTAAGGTTGGGGCCTGCTGCCCATTTCCCCAATTCTTGCTGGGTTTTTGTCTGCTTGAGTTTGTATGGGTCTTGTGCATGCTGACACCATTGCTGTGGATTCCTATGAACAGGTAGGAAATCCAGCTTGAGTTAGGTATGAAGGAGCTAGCTTTTCAGCCAGCATTTCTCAGGGACACAGGTGTGAGTCTTAAGACAACCCTGACCCTGCCTTGCAGGTGAGAGCAGCAGGTGATACAAAGAGGAAAATAACTCGTGACCCCACTTGTGACCCAAGCACATGATACAGGGCAAAACAATAGCAAGTGATGTATACAGGGGCTTGAGGCAGAGGTTTAAGATTGGCTGAGAGAGTTGACATCATTTTGTCTATATAAAGAATGGACTGAAAACAATAAATAGAGTCTCCATGACCATCTGATGAGATTTATGGGTCTGTTATTTTCCATACGTGGGTAAGTTAAGCCCATCAAGCTTGTGTTTGAGTGTTGAGTGCTAGTAGAAATTTGGCTGGGGAGAACCAATTGGTGCCAGCCTGTGAAATCCAGCATTGGAGCCAACAGCATGATGACTGGTGCGTGTGGTGAGTCTGCACCGGTGGAAATAGACTGAGGAAAGCTGATCAGGCAATTGGTCCAGGAGGTCCAGGAGTAGAATCAATAGGTCATTGCCAGGTGTAGGTGTTAGGTACTAATGAATGGGTGGGCTAGAGAAATTTTATCAGCTACTAGCCCTAAGGTTAACAGATAGCCATGGGCGGCTGCTCTTTTTCCCTTTTCCTTTAATCCAGCAGGCGAGGTTTGCATCTCCAAGTGTGGGAGAAGTCAAGCCACATTGGTTGCATGTGAGGGAGAGTGCAAACCATAAGCAGGGTCCCAGGAACCTGTATGATTCTGTTTCCATGTCATCATGCACCTTCCTCCTGGCTTTTACAATCTTTCTGTTTCCTCCTGCAATGGTCCCTGAGCTCTGGGGTGGATGAAGTTTAATATAGGAGTCTTGTCCAGGGGCCCACACTCAGCAGACACTTGTTCTCTACACTTTGGGCATTTGTGGCCTTTTGTGTTCCTTGTCCTCTGTTGCATGAGGGGGCTTCATTGATGAGAGTTGAGAGGTACATTAGTGTTCTCTCTAGTTCTTGTTCCACTATGTTCCATGGTCCTAGGTGTAAAGGTTCCATTGTAAATGTATCATTTAGGGTTGGACATCTCACACACTCATTCTTTCTGTGTGACTGGTTATAGAACTTAGTATTCATCTGTTGTAAAAGAAGCTTCTTTGATGAGTGGTGACTGGCATACTTGTCTGTAAGGATCCATATTTAGCATAAAATTACTTTTGTCTAGGGATGTGACAGCTTTAGGGCTTTCCCTAAGATCTATGATCATGCTGTGTATTTGGCTATGCTACAGTACCACACATGAGTTTCCTCCCACTGAGTGGGCTTTAAGTCCAGTTAGGTAGCTGTTGATTACCCCAAGATAAAAGTGCCACTCTTGCCCCAATATAGTTTGTGGAGCCAGTCATTGTTGGGACTATTATCCTTAAAGCTGGAGTTGGACCCATCAGTTGATTTCCTCCCTTAGCAGCTTGCAGAGTGCCCTCCAAAACTATGAGAGCTAGACTTCATGGAGGTAGCTTCCAGGTCAGTTCCAGCTCCAATGCTCCAAGTCCAGTGTCTGAAGTACGTCCTGTCTTCAGCAATAGGGTCTTACCTTCAAGTTCTGGGAGGCTGTGGCAAAAGCCTGTGTAATTTTGGAAGTCTTGGACTACCCTGACCAAGAACTCAAAGGGAGGTCTCTCCTGTCTGGCACTGTTTCTTGTTATGTAGCCTTCAACTATACACATGGACTCATGTAGAGAGATATTAGATGTGTACATTTTCAGTAGGCTTTTGAACTAATATATTTCCCTCCCTCAGGTTTTAAATACCAGTTAAGCATTGCGCGTCTCTCCTCTCTCTCCCTATCTACCCCTCCCTCTTTCCCCAGTTAAGGAACTGCCATTTTCTCCATTTCACCCTTGATAATACCTGTCTCTATGATTCTCCCCACTCTTAGCTCCTACTTCCCCCTCACCTCTATGGTTCCTTGTTTAACACTCCCTCTTCCCCTCTCTGGGAGGATAATAGGAGGTATTTTTTTTTTTTTTGAGATAGGGTCTCCCTATAGCCCCAGCTGGAACTCACTCTGTAGACCAGGCTGTCCTTGAACTCACAGAGATCCGCCTGCCTCTGCCTCCCGAGTGCTATGATTAAAGGTATGCACTACCACACATGGCTTAAAGATGGTTCTTAGCCACCATGTGAGTGCTGTGAATTGAACCTGGGTCCTCTGCAAGAGCAGTCAGTGCTCTTAACTGCTGAGCCATCTCTCCAGCCCCTGGAGTATTTTTTAAATGAAATCTTTGCTAGGTAATTGCACAATTCTAGTAGACTGCTCCTAAATGATGAAATTCATGGTAAGACTCAAGATCATGAGCCCACAGTCCTTCTTCCTTCTTGTTAAATGAGTTCCTTGGCCAAAGACAAAGTGTGAGGGATTCCATGATGGAGAATAAGGTATTCTTTTATCTGTAGATGATAGAACTGTTAGAAACATTGTATGCAAGGAAGTAAACTCCACATATATGACTTAAGTCTCTTCTAGTGAGGACAAATCCCTGCACCCTATAGGATTCAGGATTCTGATATACCAGGGGCTCAATATGCTCCCTGTAAATGGTGATCCTTGGGCTCAGCACTGACCTCTGCTGGTATGGGTTGGACAGTCATTTGTGCATAGGTTCAACCACATAGACTTCTCACCCATATTGATCTATAATACTTCTAACCTCTCTCTGTGGCTACGGTCACTTTGTTCATGAGTCTGTTGAGCAAGCAGGAAGGTGACTGGGGAAACAGACTAATAGCGTAATGTAGGCTCATCTGGTTACTGTCATGCCACAGTCGATAATTGGTTTGTGAAATTCAGCACAAATACACACGGTTCCACGCCCCGTGCCCGCCATTCTAAGAGCTCTGCCCCAAGATCTCCTCCACTGTGTGGTGCAGTCTTGTTCTTTCCAAAGCCCTGCCCATATGGCCATTAAGGTCACTCCAGGCCTCCCTAGTAAGTTTCAAAATCCTCTCTCTCCAGTTCAGTGGGAGGGGGCTCTAGCTCAGCTCTTCAGATGCATTAAGTTTAAGGCCTAATTAGTGGAGAACCAGGAATACAAGAAGAGGTTGACTTGTTTACTTCTTGCCACCAGCTCAATTTCCCATCCCACCACTCTTGGCCTTTCAGGAAGGGAAGGAGGCCGAGCCCATGGAAAGCTCCAGGTGCCTGCCCAGCAGGAGGAGAGGTGAGTCATTTACTTCTAGAGGAATTAGGTTCCGTAATGTCCCATTAATCTGGCTTGATCAGGAAATGAGCTGTGTCACCTAAGTAAATTTTCCAATAACTGAAGCTTACCCTTTCATGTGCCAAAACTTGATTTAATAATTTTGGATGGAAGACCTTCTAAAATTAATTACATGCTCCTTGCCTATTTCAGTGGAGGAGACTGCCCATTCTCTAACCTTTTCTTGAGGACACAGGAACCATTAATTCACCAGGCTATAAATTAAGAAAAATAAGGTGCTATTTGTGCCAATAATGCATTTCCCCATCTGTGCTGTGGATTTTGAGTTCTTCCATCTTTAATAAATTTGATTCATTTCTTCCCTCACTTCCCTAAGCTCTTGGGGGTGGCGTGTGACAGACAGACAGACAGGAATAGACTTTTGCCTTAGAGGTTCATGTGGATTCCAGTGCTGCTACTCGTGTTCTCTGGGATGCAGTGGCTTTGCATGCATACGTGTCTAAATGAGCTGTCACTGATTCTGTCTGGAAATTCCAGCCCCCTCCTCATATCATGGGAAGGACTAGATACACAATGAAAAGATCCAGCACTACGAACTCCCCTGCCCCAGATGTAACTGAATAATAATAATAATCACCACTTCCCAGCAAGTGAGTTTGCCTCTCACTCTGCAGCTGTATCCAACACACACATCTAGACTGCAGAGGGTCTTTGCTGAGCTTCATGGACAATCTTGCCACTGTCTTACTTGCTCTGTCCTCTGCCCCAAAATACCCAGCACAAACCTGGGCACCAAGTAGGGACAGAACACATTTTCCTCATCACCAGGAGGAAGCCTTCCAGGTCTTCAGGAGGGAAGCAGAGCTTTCAGAGTAAATTCAACCATTGGTTGTGCATGTGGAGGCTGTGGCAGATGCGATGGTTCTCTAGACTTTGGATCTTTACAATTCTGACATGCAACAGGCAAGTTCCACTTTGGATGCCTGCCCCAAGCTTTTCTGTGTTGAAGGAGAACTACAAATGCCTCACTGCTCAACTCTTGGAGAATAGGGAGAAGGTATTTCTCATTAAATCAGTCATAAGCTTTCAGAGCTGCAAATAACAACCATGAAACCCTCCTATTCGACCCCCCCCTTGCTTATAATGGGTAAGACACGAACAACAGTGGGAAATTAGGAGTGAGGGGCATGCTAGTTATTTTCCTTTTTAAAAACAGATTCAAGTCCCTGGAGCTAAAGCCAAAGCCACATACTGACAGGGTAGGGCACGCCTCTGACAGCAATCTCCTGCCAAGGATACTAAGAATGCTGATTCATCTTCTTGTGAAATGAAGATCTCTCTAGAGGGACAGGAAAAGAAAAGAGAGAAAGGAGGGAGGGCAAAGAAAAATAAAGGCAGAAGTGAGAGGGGAATTTAGCTATTTCCTAAGCACCTAGCATGATTTATGTGTATATGTATGTGTAATGTTGTTCCATTTAGTGCTGATAGTTACCACAGTTCTTGTATTCCTCTTGCAAACTAGGAGAGTATTTGGAGCGGCTGAATGATGTTTTCAAGTTATCAGCTAGTCTACGAATAACTTTATTTGGCAAGCAAAAGAATTTATGGTATGATTCTTTGGAGTTTTATTTACATTTCTCTGGAAGAATTTCTATTTCTTCCATGTGACTAGCAACATTGAAAAATCCTCATGAAATTTTTTTTTTATTTTAGGGAAATTACTGGTAGTCAGAACTTGTCATTTGTTCTTCTTATCCAATAAGCAACCTGGTTAATGCTTATCAGATAAGAGTGACCTGAACACTGGAAGGTTCAGAAGAGGTTAAACTGATGGTCTAGATAGATTTTGCTAAGAAACTCTATGACTTTGTACAACATCTATGGGATGCTCTTGATCTGGAACTTTACTATCTCAACTTCAGCAGAAGTGAGGCTACTTTGACGTGATTCACTTTGATTAATCTCTCTCTTCTTTCTTATGCCACAGACACTAGTCTCATAACTTCTTCTGTAATTACACTGACTACTATTTTCAGAGAACTCAGTCATTAATATTCATTAATTCATTGGCTGCTTTCACTATCTAGATCTCCAAGACCCTCCCTTGGCACATCCTGGTCACCCTTTTAGAGTTGAGAAAACTAACATTAAGAAAGGTTTTGAGAGGTGCCAAGGTTCCAGGTGCACCTTCTAGAACGAGATGATCACATGGGAGACACACACATGGAGCCTTTCTTCTCGGTTATGGTGGAATGAGGAAGAGGAAACTAATATTTATAAGCAGCAGTATGCCAGGAGTCCTGCCATATTCCTGACAAACCTTATCTCCTTTAATGTCCAAAGCATGCCTGCAGCCTGGGTGTGCTGGGTTGTATGATGAGGAGGAAAGACCTCAAGCACAGGGGGTGGAGCACCTCCCCAGAGTTCGGTGTAGAAAGTGGGCCAAAGTGTGGGTGCTGGTGCCTCTGCCACAAAGCTTACCTTTCTAATCACTCCTGCCTGCCATGGAGCTGCCTCACCGGAGGCATGAGGAGAAGCTGGGCCATACAACTATCTTGGGAGGCAAAGAACGCGATGGTGTGGCACCGGCCAGCCCTGTAGGCTCTGACCGGTCAGTCAGTGTCTGCAAGCTTCCTGTCTCCTGCTGCTTCAGCGTTTTTGGTCCTGTGCTCTTCCCCAGTTAAAAACAAGATTTTGTTCGTACACAAACCCTCCTGAGAAAATCTGCAGAGGAAACTTTGCTGGTGGGCAGTAAAGGCAGGACAGAGAACTCTGCAGCTCCCAGAGGCTGCATTGGGAAATGACACTTCTCCTGTGATTTCATGTTTATCCGGGGTTTGATGAATAACTGACAAACAAGTCTAGTTAACTGAGCCCGCTTTTGGCCAGCCGAGAAATAGTAATAACTAACACTCCTTTTCAAGTCTGCGGGGTTTCTGGGAAGACTGGAGGAAAACAGGGGCTTCCACCTCTGCATGCACAACCCGTAGCACCGGGCACAGAGCTGCCTGCTGCCCCCTCCTCACTGCAAACGGCATTATCCGTACCAGATGTTGCATTAAAAGAATTACTATACTTCAGGGCTCAAATTATATGTGCCTGATTTATTGCCTAACTTCAAATTTAAATACCACTTTGCAGAACACAGATAAATGATAGCTTATTATTTTGCAGAGTGCCTGGGCTGATGAAGACATCAAGGACAGGAAGGGGTTAAACTCTTTCTAGGCTGGGATCATTTGGCTGTTTTTGTTCTCCTGAACATTTCACCCCCATCTCTCTAACCTCCCACTATCCAACACATACAATTTGGTTGTTTTTATTTTTAATCTTTAAAGTAGTATGCTCAAGGTCCTGTCTTGGCTCTGCTGAACTTCAAAGATAAAGCACAAAAGTGTAAGTGTTTCCTTCAAGATTTGCTTTAGACTTCCTCTTCCTTCCCATCATTTTCCTCCCCACAGGCTGCTTCAAAGGCTGAATGACTTGGGTTCTGCCTGTCTTGCCAGCATCACTTCGTTCTTCTGCGGCACTGGCCTTCCAGGTGCTAAATGGCTGAACTCCATCCTGTCGCAGGACCTGTGTACATTCCTATCCCTGTGCTGGTCTTCCCTCCCTCTCTCCCTCCCTCCATCCCTCTCATTGACTTTTTTTTGGTGTTTTTGAGACAGGGTCTCCCTTTAGTCCCAGCTGGCCTGGAACTCACTCTGTAGACCTTGAACTCACAAAGATCCACCTGCCTCTGCCTCCTGAGTGCTGGGATTAAAGGCGTGTGCCACCATACCCGGCCTAACTCATTGTCTTATGTCAGCACGAAGGACACTTCCTTACTCCTTATATCAGATAGTTATTTCTATGTGGGCTGTCCTTCTAATACTTTCCACAATGTGTATTTACTTGGTTGGTCTACTGCACTGTGAGTCCAGGGACTGAACCTTGTGTGTTCACCACTGTAGTCTCACTGCCCATCACAAAGCCAGGCACAGATGTCTGATGTTGGTATGGAATGACTCACTGAATGGCCACACTTCTTGGCCTCCTCTTTCACTGCCTTCCTCATCTTCTTGGTTAATTTTGCTTTTGAAAAGATGTCTTCTTTTTCTGGGTAATCCTTGCCCTTAATAAGACCTCTGTCATTTACTAACTTTGTACCCTTGGAAGAGTTACTTGAACTCCTTGGGTCTCAACTTTTCCTACATATAAACCGAGGATACCAACAGGACTAGCTTTGTATAGTGATGTACACATTGAATGTGCATATTAGGCATCCAGAAGACATCAGGCCAGAGGCTGGAGAGATGGCCTAGCGGTTAAGAGCGCCGACCACTCTTACAGAGGACCCAGGTTCGATCCCCAGCACCCACATGGCGGCTGAGAACCGTCTGAAACTCCAATTCCAGGAGAACTCCAGTTCCAGGGGAATCCGACACCCTCTTCTGACCTCCGCGGCATTGCACGACACGGGTGCCCACACTTGCATGCAGGCAGTACATTCATACACATACAGAAATAAATAAAATTA